>CAHIKZ030000336.1:775000-787500 GCA_903632075.3 Acanthosepion pharaonis | reverse complement strand
TTTAACCGATAGTATATGTTTTTCGAACACTTTCCTCCGATTGGGATCACTTCTCCAGCCGACAGCATCAAAAAATCACCTAACAAATCGTCCATGTTGAGATTCGATCCCGGGTCGCAAGTGAACGTTCTAATTTGTTGAATATACAACTGTCATCATCTACTGATAAAAAAAAGGTGTTTATTTTGCACAAAAAATGTTTATTATTAACATAATCTCTTTCTTTATCGAATTTGAACATTGATCTCATAATCAAACATTATACAATGAATATTTCAGATCGTAATTATGTTTAATATTGCGGGGCTCTTATACTTAAATACATATACATAGATGCCATCATATGTGTATGTGTGCAATTTTAAAGCTTTTTTCAACTATATCTTCTTTTTACAGTGTTCTTCTATTTTTACCTTTCATCTTTGAAATTTTTGCTTATTGATTATATGCTATTTTTGTTGTTTACATGATATTTTTCTTGTGTACATGATAATGTTTTCACGTCTACTTTAACGCTCCATTTGCCATGTTCTTTTTGCTTACAAAGAGAAGCTTATTTACTTGATCAAACACATATCATTGTTCCTAAATGATATTGTATGATGCTAGTCGAGTGTTCCAAAAATGCTGACTTAAGTAAATGTGGTCATGTTCGACAAGGCCTATATTAAAAAAAATTATCAGTGTCTATTTTCAATGTTTTTACATTCATTGGATTAAACATACACACACACATACATACACACACACATACACATACACACACATATATAAACAAACGCACGCAATGAGGAGATATATTTTTTTTTAAATAACATATTTGCATGAAATCAACGTTTCATTAATAAGCTAGTGAAAACCTTAAAATATCATCTCCTGTTATGTGCCGTATCAATTAAGGACCATGGCGATCATGGTTCTCTAGATTTTCCCACCCCTTGAAGCTGTTAGCATTTTTTGTCTTTTTTGCCATCTCTCCTAATCCCTGTTCAGCCAACTATTTACACAAACTCGTTGGGTTGTCTCTGTCCCTCTTGCTAGTGAGTGTTAAATTTTCCAAACCCTCTATCCTCATTATGTGTCTCTTTCGAATTGTAAGTATAAGTGCGCTTTTTGTTTCTATTTTCTCTAAAACATCGTCCTTACTCATGTGTTATAGTCATGATATTTTCAACATTCATCAGTGGAACCAAGATTTCTGTTGCATCATGTCGCTTCTTCATCTCTGAATAGGTTGTTTATGTAAAATTATTCTTTAGTCATTTCTAGGGTTCGTCAATTAATCTCGACTTGAGGTTGTTTTTGGTTGGTGAATTTCTTCGAACGCGGATCTTCTTCACACGAGCATATGGGAGTCACTAAATTTTCTCTCTTGGGTCGGGCGTTTATATAACTTCCTCTCACTCGACTTGTGTATCCGCGTGTATAGTCTAAGTCTTGATGAATGGAAGAACCATGGCTGAATAGGCGCAATAGTGAGGAAGTTGTGAAGAGTCATCTACTATCTAAAAGGACACGATTCATAAAAGAAGAATAATGATACAAATTGTTTCTTATTTACATTTTGTAATTTAAGATCAAGAACCTATTTATTTAGTATAAAATAAGAAACACTCCTTGCCATTATTCCGAAATTGTATTTTCTCAAGACCGTGCTATTTTTTTTTGTTTCCTACTTGCGTGTATACTTACGCCATTCGTTTAAATATTTCAGTGCGTTTCTTTATAAATCAATAAATTGATGCGTAAATTTTTCTTTTTTTTCTTTCTTTTTCAATTTGAAACTGGTATGTTGAGCTTAGAGTTCAGTAGGAACAGTCATAATAATCTCACTTTAATTTCAACCAAATTTCTTTCCGGAAATAGTTTTAAATAGTTTGAAAGACATTGAGCTTTTATCAGTACGTTGAAATAACTGTCAAAAAAGATACAGTAATTCATCTTTGTGAATGAAAGCGACATAAAAGAATCGGGTAAAATCGTCAACAAAAAATATTCTTTAAAAGAATTGATCAAAATTCGAAAATAATTTTCAAAGATCTAACATGTCGGCAACTAGTAATCTTAGATGATTTTCTTCCGTTTTTTTTTTTTTTTTTGTTCGTTAAGAAATATTTTCTGTCTTATTTAATCGGATTTTATTCTGCAATATTCAGCATTTATAAGTGAAATAGTTTCTAAGTGTGTTCTTTATTTCCATGGTTATTCTTAAGATTTGATGATGCAGTTGTTCTCCTGTTGCCTTCTCCACAGTAATTTCTTTAAGACACAAACTTTAGTTAGGTGATTCATCAAGAGTTCTTACACCCTTTGATAAGTTATATTTTTCGTCTTGAAGGTTTGCTATCCACCCTTTTCACACCCAACGAAGTGGATCTGGACGACCATCCGTAAATATGGCCGATTAGTTTTTTGATATTGGTCAAAAATGCTCGAAAATAAGTAACTCAGAATTAATAATAAAAAATGTTTCTTTAAAGAAATTCAAGCTACATATAATTATTGTTATCGGTTCGCGTTGCTTCAGCAGGAAGACGACTTTTATCTGTTTGAATTTAACTCGTTTTATGAGCTTAACCGTATATTGTGTATTGCCATGTTGTCTTTGGCATTAATAAAGCAGTAATTCCCGTTGCCTTCTCCATTGAGATTTTAATGAGTCACTAACTCTCTTAGCTGGTCGTTGACTAATTAAAAAATCGTCTGTCCTTTGAGAGGCCTATTTTTTTGTCTTACGCGGTTGCTAACCACACTCCTCACAGACAACGAATTGGAAGAGGAGAACCGGTTTACTCGCCGGCCATCCGACAAAGAGTAAGAAAGAAAAAGTGTTACTTAGTTAAATTGATTCATTTTCTACATTTTATCAACCCTTTTAAATTATTTAAAACCAGATAATATTTTTAGATAATAATGAATTAGTGATACAAGTCTTACTAATTAGCCCATAGCTGGGGAAACAGGTGGAGTCATACATTTCCCAACGGTATTTTCGTGTAATTGAATACAACGAACTGAAGTAGAATTGGAACATTGCTCTTCGATTAACAATTCCGAGCCATTATCCATTGCACCACCCACACATATTCAAGCTTACTGCAGCTGGCACTCCCAAGTGGCCACCCATTTAGGTATTGTCAAGAAAAACTCTTTCTTACTATAACTATTATTGTCGAGTTCAGAGCGAAAAGAAAAAATGTAAAACAAACTCCTCACATTTGATCAAATGTTATGAGAAAGTAGAAATGTTTTAAAATGTATAGCCAAATTCTTTAGGTGTGTTAAATAGGGGGGGCGTATGGTGTGAGAATTGGTGAGAATTTGAGGTCCATTATGGAGTTTTACATTAAAAAAAAAACACAATCAAAAAGCTCCAATTTCATAGCATAAACCCCTAAATAAATTCGCATTTTACACTATTTCCCTGCCTTACTGCAATCAATGTATTCATGTATTTTACGTATTTACAAAGATTAAATCTTACTAAAAAAAAAAATTTCAGGTTTTTATCATTTTTTACTTACTGCCCCAATGCCTACTTTATTATAAAATGGCTAATTTTTTTTTTTTAATCCGATGACTGAAACCAAAAATGAAGTCTTCAAATCAAAGCCATGAAAAAGAACAATACAGTCGGATTAATGTAATTTTCTTAAATCTAATTATGACAATTTCTGCGATTATTTACATCCGGGATAAAGTCCTCACTTTTTCTTTTTTTTTTTTTTTTGTTATGTTTTCGAGATTGTGGCGCCGTCAATCGATCCTGGTAAACTTCAGGGAATTTTGAGTTCTAATCAATGATGGATATCGATGCGCGGTCCACGTGTAAGGATATGTCGTTTAGGTCTATATAATGTTCGTCCTGTTTATTGTTCGCCTGGTTTTCCGTGAGTCTAAGTTAATACTAACCTAATTGGAAACATAAACCTAATCTTGTTATTTGTTCTTATTGCCTGTATGCATCTGCCGCTGCTGCTACTATTCCACTTGACTTTCTTAATTGCGGCTTCCATTTTCTTACAGTAGCAGCTAACAGTTTAGGTATTTTTAAGAGGTTGGACACACTGGCTGACAGCCGTATAAGTGTTAGGTCAATATTTTGTTTTGTAGCATCTGGACAAAAGTATCCCAAGCGCAACATATCCTGTGTTCGTGGGCGTAAGCGAACATGGCCCTCCACTATTTCCTATCCGTTGTAGCTATTATTAACTTTTGATTTTTATGTTATTTCAACAATCCTTATTCTGCCGTCCATTTACAAAAGCTAGCTAGGTAAGTTATTACTACTTTCCTCTGTCAAATTTGCCTTCAATATGCCCTGTGTGTAACATATTCTCCAAGCTCTCTTTCCTCATTTTGTGTCCCAGAAATTTTAGCTGTATCCTTCTAATTATAAGCATCCTATTTACTTCCGTTCCTTTTAAAATTTTCTTGTTTAGTCAATGGGATTAAAGGCTTTTAAAATATAGTATTAATTATAGGTTACCATATATATATATATATATATATATATATATATATATATATATATATATATATATATATATATCCCTTAATGCTCACAGTCCTTGTTTTAGCATACCTAAGGACGATAATGGGTATATCCCCATTCACATAAACACAGTAGTAAATACTGTATGTTGGTTTGCAGTCGGAGATTCGTCTCCAGCTCGGTTGGTCAAACTCTCTGCCAAGAGGCAGAGAGTTTTCCCAAACGAGGGCAAACTCTCCTCTCGAGAAACAGCTACTCGATCCCGTTTATACAGAGTCTACGGGGAATTTTTGCCAGCACCTACGGGCTCGGATATCCCACATTAAATTCAGCCTTGTGCCACATCGGACCGCGTGGAGCGGTTGTTAGATATTCTGCAGTTGGAGATTCATTGTGGAATTCACTTGTCTCACTTTTAGCAGTTGACTACTACTGGCGAATCTTACATGTGTTGTTCTTGTCCTAAGCATTATCGTTCATTACCAACCTTTGTTTGATTATTCTATTCAGTAACCTTCCTTGGGTTACAACAGTCCTAAAATAGGATAGGGACCAATTAATCCCTATAAATAATTTCCGTTCTTTTATTTATTTATATCTGTCGTGTCACTCACTATTGTGGGATGAGAGATAAATCAACTTAAAGTAGTAAATTCATGAGTGGTTACTTCCCTTAGTCATTCCTATATTTTAGTTATGAATTCTAATTCTCCGTTTTATTGATTTTCAAGACATTATTTCAGTGGTTCCCAGACTTTTTTCACTGGGCCGAATTTTCTAAAATAAAATTTGCTCCCGCCTCAGCAAATTTTACGTGATAAAAAGTACATTTAAAAATTAAAAATAAAAACAGAGAAATGGTTAAAGGGAGATAACTGCAGATTTGAAGTCAGAACTATCATTGATAACGATCTCCTCCAATTTGCAGATCCTAGTTACTATATTCTTAATACTTGATATAATCTAAAAATATCACAATTATTAAATCGGTCAATAATTATTTAAAACTATTTATACTGGGATTTTTGTATGCAATTAAAAAAAATCTATAATAATAATTTAAATTTTGAAATAATATTTATTTTTGGCATATAAATGTTTTAAACTCTTTCTTAATTTTTTATTGTCTCTTAATCTTGTTGTTTCACCTACTGTCCTCTTCCTCAGCAGCAATGAGGTGCGACGCACCATTCGGGAAACACTGCATCATTTCAAAAACTTTGTTTCATTATATCTCAAAATTAAAACTTTCTAACAAATATTAAGTTAATAACTGTCACTTATTAGAGGACGTCTCGACCGGAACTAATGTTTAACGAGCTAATCTGGCAACACATTTGTGCTATTCAGGTTGCTCGACCTTCATTGACTGCGCCATACTTACAGCCTTGCGCCAACATTAACTTAACCTTAGTAAATAACAGTTCTTAATGTATCTAATCTGTTTTGTTTTTATGTCTTCTGTTTCATATTCTATCCGATACAATAAATCAAAATTCCGTCATTCAAACGTAAACCTTTCATTAATTAATTGTCGGCTCGATTTTCCCGTAAGAAAATGAACAGAAAGTGTTGCAAGAACATGGTGAGGATACACTGGGCTGAACATTTGAGCAACAACGAGGATTTGGAGAGAAGGAAAAGGAAACTCACAGTTAATATCAGGCAGTTGAAATTTCTAGGGCATATAATGAGGAAGGACGGCTTGGAAAATCTGATACTCACTGGACAGATTGAGGGATAAATGAAAGCGTAACATACTTGATTGGCCTCAGCAAATGGAAAGCAGAACAGGATTTGGGATAAATAACAAAAAAACAAAAACTTATTAAAAGCTACAAGGGACAGGAAGATGTCGAGGGTCATGATCGCCTACGTCCTGAAGGAGCACGTCACATAAAAGAATAATAATATGCATACGTATATTTTAGGAGACCTATCATAAGCGTATAATATCGTAGACTTTGCAAAGTAAGCAACATATTCAATACTGATTACGTTTAAAATAAAAAGTATTTTTAAAGATTTATTTGATTTTGGAATTTTATTGATTTTGTTCTATATTCTACAAATCAATTGTGTTTTCTGAAAAATAATTATCGATCCGTCCATTTTGTCAACGTGGAAATGAAAGATCTAACAGTTATCGACAAACCGTCATGAAAATGAATGTCACAAAAACAAATAAATCAGTCTGTATCGATTGGATGTTTTCGTCGTAGAATATGTGTGACACTTTTCTCCGAATAAGCCATCAGTTTCAAATACCAGAAGAAAATCTAATCGCAACTTTTAATTTCAGTCGAATATTTGTCTACAAATGAAGTAATCTCCAAAGTAAATTTCGTGCTTGGAATGAGAATTATGAGGAGGTTTTTTTTTAATCATTTCACCCCAAGTAAGGCGATAATGTAACTAAGACGTAAAGGGGTTACTGGGAGTGAAAGAGAATGAAAATACTTTAGTGACGCGAAAGAGCAAAAAGAACAAGATTCAGGAAGACGAAAGATGGCGTTTAAATGTTTGAACATCGTAGAAGACAAAGAAGAAAGTAACAGTAAAAAGAGTTCCACAGGCGAGAAGTCCGAGAAAAAATATCAGAATTTAATTTACGGTTACATCTAGCTAATTCAAGCTTAAAACGATGAGACTTCTAAACTAATCTAGTATTACTTTTAATTTCATGCGATCGACGTAACAATGTGGAAAGCTCATAAAAACAATTGCAATAAAAAAATATATGGTAATTTTCTAAGAGTAACTTAGATGTGGCATCAGTATAAGGCACCCAGTGAGGATCGAACTCACTGTCCAGTCATAATTGATCTAGCGAGACAAGCTTTCTAACCATTTCACCACGTCAAAGTGCCCCATTGGAATATGATGCTAGGTCAGGACCGATTATATTGCAGACATTTCTTTGAATTTTGTCAAGAATCTCGATTTGTATAGCAGAAACAGCAGAATAGATATGGCAGTAATATTCAATAATGTTATATTTTATAAATGTGCAAGATGTTTTCTGATGAGAAAAATTGCCTGGAACAACACAGTGCCACACCGACTTCAGATTTAGTAATTGGTTCAGTATGATCACTTTACTTCATGTCGGTGGAATACATACGTCTAAGAAGAACCAATTAGTTCCTCTCATGAAGGTTAGCATCAGCCATACTGATGGAAGGCAAAAATGATTATCTATGGCGATTAAAAGATACCAGTTTCATTTTGGAGGCGTTTAGAATTTACAAACCATTCCTTGTCCCAGTTAACAACTGATTGGAGGACATTTTCGAGATCCACTTCCAATTTTGTCGGATCAATCGGACTTCTTATTAAAACAGGAGTAAACAGTTGTGCCATCAGCATAAATACCTAGTTGGGAACTGATGACATCGAGAAAGTCTTTAATGAAGATCAGAAACAACGTAGTTTCAAGGACAGAACCATAGGGTACTCCGCATATACAAAATTATTTAGAGAGAGAGAAAATAGTAGAAAGTTCTAAGAATTTCGAAAATAACGTTTATATTTTGTACAGAAATTACTAAACAGCTTTTTACTGGTGAAAAAAATTAAAGAAACTAAACCAATTTTTCTATTTTGGGAATTATCTTATTAATCAAATGAACTAGAAAATGTTATCGTAGTTTACGAATTAATAGGTTTTATAGCAATCACATTAAATTCAATGGATTAATTAAATATATGATTTAGGGAAAGTTGTCTTCCGACAGCTAAGCAAAATATTAAGAAACATAATTTTGGTTAGAATCTAAGAAAAGAGTTTCTGAACTGTTATGTAATGTCGGTTTTCCTATATGGCAATCTCTTCACAGATGAAGAGTTGAGATAATAGAAATGTCGTTCTACAGAATGCTACTGAGAATACCAGGAGAGCAATGAAGACATTTTTATTGATAATGGTGACAAAAAGGAAAGAGTCCTTGGATAATTTGACACTCACAGGACATATTAAAGGTAGGAGGAGCAGATGAAAACAACAGATAATCTACCTACAAGGCTTCCGTAAATGACAGAATAGTGTGTAGGGAGGAGAGTAAAATAAATCATTGCTAAGAGCTACAACCGATACAATGTTTGGGCGAGCCATGATTACCCACATTCACTGAAGAAATTTTTTACTAACACACCTGATGATATGTTATCTATTTTTGGTTTTATTGGTAGCATAAAGTACCAAATGTTTAAATTTGGAACGTTCATAAACAACGATCATTGAAACCATGGTTGTCAATTTGCAGTTACTTTGGGTTGGCCAGATCGTTCTCTTGCCTGACAACAGACTACAGCGACCTGTTTCATTTGCTGAATTGGAGTCAGGCAAAAGGTCTATCGGTGATCAGTACAAGTGATGCAGGGACTACATAAGGGCCATTCCGATGACCAGTAACATTTTCCCCAAATCAATTAGAAAAATGTGCTACAGAAGCAAAATCGTTCCAGGAAGTAGAGGAACTCCATCGAAGACGTCACGCTCAAATTCATTCCTCTTCTATCATCCAAGATCTTTTCACATGGCCTGCCCTTTGCTGTTCTCCTGTGTAGTTCTCCTGTTGGTCTAATCAACCACACAAGAACCCATCCACCATAAGGGAAAATGGACGACTTCGTCTTAAAATACGATATGCATTCAAAGACGATGATGTTTTACAAGCCTTATTAAGGCATCGAGATTTAAGATTATGAAGGCCTCGAGATTTAAGATTATGAAGGCATCGAGATTTAAGATTATGAAGGCATCGAGATTTAAAATTATGAAGTCCTCGAGATTTAAGATTATGAAGGTCTCGAGATTTAAGATTAAATGCACAGTCAGAGGCGAAGCATAGTTTTAAGAGAATATTATTAAATAAACAACGTTCTGTGTTGATTTTTTTTAGATAGGGGATTATCATTATTATACACTGTTTCCTTGATTTATCGTCGTCTTCATTTTGGTTGTTATAGTCACAATGTTTCGGTCGTTGTACTCTCCAAACTTCTTCATAAGGACAAAGTAGCTAAGAATAATTAACTTATACTAGATATCTTGAATAGACAGCGGAATTTCCCCTCCAATTTATTGAATAAAATGTTTGGTTTTAATTTCCCAGCAGGTTATGAATAAGTGTTAAAAATATTTTTTCATCGAAACCAGATTAAAATGTCATTTTAATAGAACTTTATTTCAGATTAAGCAAAAATAGTGTTTGTTTTAATTTCTGATATATAGTATTATCATTATTTACAATATATACATTGATCTCATCTTTGTTGTTATTACCACTTCGGTTTCTCTCTGCGACTCTTGCATTCAGAATGTTCTTTGAGGGTTAAATTCTCGCATTATTTACCCTCACGAATTTCAGTTGCCTCGTTTTATTTGTAATTGTCAGTTTCTTGTTGTTCATATTTTGCTTATAACTTCCACGTTTCTCACGTGTTGTGTCCATGATATTCTCGGCATTCTTCGGTAAAAATACACTAGTGTCGTTACACGTCGCTGAATAGATTGACAAGTATTCGCTGTCTTATCAGAGATTAGATATTGCACAGAAGTTCAGCTCTCTTTTCTTTGAGGAGGGACAATTCCCTATCGTTTAATACTTTGCTTAGCTTCTGAAAGACAGCTTTCACTTTCTTATATGGTATCGGATATGAGTGCTAGTTAATTAGGTGCTAGTTAGGTAAGATCTTTTCGGTGCAAAACATACTGTGAAAGGCCACTTCTACTTATTTGTTCCAGTTTTATATTATTTGAATTAGAATTAGGGAATGAACGAAATACAGAGCCTCACCTATCCTACAACCGACATTGAAATGTATGAATATCGCTTCTTTATTTTCACAGGCTTGTATTTGAAAATAATACGAGCCAGTTTAGGTTGCGATTTTTTTTTTCTTACAGTCTTCAAAAAATTAAATGCAACGCCAATCATCATCTTCTGGCGCTTTATATTCTCTTCTTTTATTATCCTATCTTCTTAACATTTATGTTTTTCCCCAGATTCTTTTACACGTGTATCTCAGTAGCTATATTGTCTTGCTTGGGGTGAAATAATTTTTTAACAAAATGTCAGACATTATTGAAACCATCTCTAAAACGTAGAATTCCAAAATGAACTATACAAAATATCTGCTCTCTTTCTCGTCACATACTTATCAGGAAAACCTGAAGAATAAATTATAAAAATCTCCCGAGATAAGCCCTCCACCTCCACCTCTAAAATCAATATATTGAAAGTTAGCCATTACAAAAAAATGTACATACAACAATACAATCATTTTATTTGCGAGGCTCGCTCAGAAAATGAATACTTATGTTATTAGTATGGTCTACTATGTCAGGGTAGGTTAAACGAAATAACATCAACTCACCAATAGCCTATATATGTTTGCCTTGTTACAGAAATTAGTCTAGCAAAACAGTCTGGCATGAAAGTGCTTACAAAGCAGGTGTATGACTGAAATTATTCTTTTGAAAAACAAATGGATCTATTGACATTCATCGTCGTTTGCTGAACGTTTACGGAGACGAAACAATGGACGTAAGCACAGTTCAGTGGTAAATAATGCACTTCAGCAATAGCGACAGCAATACGTATGACAAGAAAAGTTTGGATGGACCTTACATAGGTTCTTTTTCATTGCTGCCAAAAACGCACAGCCAATGGTGGGGACTAAGTTTCTTAGCAGATAATTTAATTAATCAAAAATGTTATTGTGCTGCTTTATTTCCGTGAAAATAAACAGGTAGTATTTTCATTGTATTTTTTCATGCGGAATAAAATTGCGCCTACTGACATATATCGCCGCTTCCTAAACATTTACGACGAGGAAACAAGGGATATAGGTAAAGTTAAGGTGTGTATAATAACTTTAAGCAGTGGCAGCAACGATGAGTGTAAGAAGCCAAGTTCCAGTTTGTCTTTGCAACTTATATGCCTTGTTTGTTCTCCATAAATGTTCAAGGGGCGGTGACATATATCAGTAGGCGCAATTTTATTTTGTTCAATCGTATAACAAATGGTAAAATGTATGTTAAAAAAAATTACTGTAGCACATCGTTTGACAAGTTTGACAATATTGTAGATTCATTATTTACTGTGTTCCTCAAATCTTTGTTCTTCCGCCAAGCTTAGCAAAGGATACGAAATAACTAGAAACAGTCCAAACTTATACCGACCTTAACACAATGGTTAGTACAATTATTTCATTAATATAATGAATTTAATTCCCATTACGTGGCCTAATGCTTTAGGCTTGTGTCAGATTTATCAACGTTTCCCATACAAGGTGTGGAACTAAAATAAAGCATCAATAGAGAGACTGCAGCCATTCCAGTTGAGGAGGATGTGCTAGTTAATGTTCTTTTCAGGGTGCTGACCATCTGAGGGATATAATATTCAAGTCATAGATAATATGATGAAATCTTATATATATATATATATATATATATATATATATATATATATATATTTATTACGTAATAAATATATATATATATATATATATATATATATATTATATATATATATATATATATTTATATATCATAAATATATCCCTTCTTTATAATCCATGATACATTTTTAAATATTTATATTCTTTATGAGGGTTATATATATATATATATATATATATATATATATATGAGGCATATATATATATATATATATATATATATATATATATATATATATATATATATATATATATATATATATATATATATATATATAGTTAGTTAGTTTATATATATATATATATATATATATATATATATATATATATATATATATATATGCCAAACTAACTAACCATGTGTGGAATTTAAAAAAAAAAACACACATCATGTATCTGTTGGTAAGGTGGAATTTTTTTTTTTTAAATTATAAACATACAACCACAACCATATTTGCTACCTCAGCCAACGGAAAAAAAATTAGCGATTATGACCTTTCCGGATTTAAAAAACCGAAGTTTTTAAGCCCTTGCTTAC
>CAHIKZ030000336.1:637500-770000 GCA_903632075.3 Acanthosepion pharaonis | reverse complement strand
GAGTTCTGGTGTAAGATGTGGGAAAACTGCAAAATGCACAGTGAAAGAGCTATTGACACTGATCAAGCAAAAACAGGAATAACACACACTTATAGACTGCCAAAACTAGACGGATATCAATATTACTGAAACAACTGCTGCCTTTTGCAAAACCTAAAACTCGAAAGCACCAGGAATACACCGAATTACCAATATCTGTATAACAAATGACTATCTAGCACCCACTCTGACATCGCACTGGCATCCAATGATATAATCATAAACGCAGAAACATGACCCAAATACCTACTCCCCAAAACAGAAGAGACATAGAACCCGAAATGCTATAGACCCATAACATGCCTACCAACAATGTAGATGATCCTGAATACTACCATAACCGAGAAGACATACAACTTTCTTGAGAAAAAACAATTCACACCCAGCAGAACAGAAGGGATGTAAAAGAGGAAGTTAATGTTGCAAGGGCCAACTAATTATCAATAAAACAATAATGGTAGGAGGGGAAAACAAGGAAAAGAAACATATCGATAGCATGAATCGACTACTACACTCATGGATAGAGAAGACCCTAAAAATATAGAGAGCATGCCCACAACGGTCAAATTCATAACGGATGATCTTAAAACCTTTGCCAAGGATAACAACCAGCAGGAAATATACTCACCATTGTTAAAACATACAACGAAGACATTATGATACATTTCGGAATCGACAGATGTGTGAAAGTGACTTTCAAAGGCGGTAAACTAACGAAAACTACGGATGTACACCTTAATATCAACAACACGTTTAAGGAACTAAACCAGGATGGTGCATAGAAATACTTAGGAATTAATGAAGGAGACGGAATACAACATTCAATGATAAAGAAAAAGATCCGAAAAGAGGAAAGTGCATTTGATACTAGAAATTGAACTTGATGGGACCAATAAAATGAAGGCTATACCCTTACTAACATACAGCTTCAACATTATTAAATGGAAGTTGAATGACATTAAAGGATTAAACGCCAAGACAAGAAAAAATGTTTACCCCAATGAGGATTCACCACAGGAAATTATATGTTGATTGGCTGTACGTAACAAGAACTTTAGGTGGCTGAGGTCTAATCCAAGTTGAGCTAACTCTAAAAACTACAACAATCGGATTGGAAGAAGACCTCACAAAATCCAATGATCCTGTCTTACAAATATTTAATCACCAAATCCACTCCATCAACAAAGGAGATGCACTCTTCAAGAAAAAGATTAATGTACCTGAAAACTTGCCAACGAAAAACAAAGCGAATAACATGTTCAACAAACTAGTAAAACAAAAAGCAAAATAATTTGGCCAAATGAAATTACAAAAAAAAAACTGAGATGACAAGTCGTTGCATGGCAAATAGCTAAAAAAAACGAAAGACACAGATGTGGATCAGCAAAAAGCATATCAGTTGCTGAGGAGCACCGGGTGGAAAGCTGAGAGAAAAGGCTTAATTATTGCAACTCAAGACCAAAGTCTCGCAACCAGATTTTATCACTGTCAAATAATCAAGGGTGGAACTAATCCAAAATACAGGAATAACAGAAAATATGATGAAACTGTCGATCATATTATCTCAGGATATCCGGAACTATCAAAACATGAATGCAGCCACAGACATAACAAGGTAGCAACATATGTGCACTGGAAGATATGCAAAAAAGCACAAAATCGAAACCACTGAGAGATGGCATGAGCACCAACCAGGTACAGTTACCCAAAATAACAATGTAACTATCCTCTGGGACATGCCAATTGAAACTGACAAGGAAATAAAAACCAACAGACCTGATATTATCATAAAAAAAAAAAGAAATTCAGCAATTCTTATTGACATAGCAGTAACATCTGAGAAAAAGATCTCCATGAAAGTTATCGAGAAATTTTCTAAATACAAGACCTGGAGATCGAGATTAACAGGATGTGGGGAATGAAGACTGAGACTTTACCAATAGTAATCGGAGCACTGGGCCTCGTGAGAAAAAGGACTGAACGATTTTACTAACAGTGTTCCAGATAACATCAACATACAAGTTGCTCAGAAGATCGCCGTATTAGGAACATTCGATATACTAAGAAAAGTGATATCAATTAAATGTCAATTCTCCTATAGGGGCGAAGAAACATAGTTTGAACCCGGCTCTACAGGATACAAAGCAGGAAACATAACATACATATATATAAATATTAATAATGATAATAATAATAATAAATATGCAAATTTTACAAGAAGGGAACTGCGAAAAACTGGTATGAAAATCACCTAGATCCGGTTACATGGATACGATATGAAACAATTTTATGTGATTTTACAATAGACACAAAGGGAACAATCAAAACTAATGGCCCAGACATCGTCATCAAAGACCACAAAAACAGAATATGATTTCTTATTGACATGACAATCACTGCAGACTGCAATGTATCTTTGACGATCTTCAAAAAGCTATCAAAATGCAAGGATCTTGAAACAGAAATCTCAAAAAGTGTGGCACACGAGGACATCAGTAATTCCAGTTGTAATTGGAGCCCTCGGATTGATTGGAAAAGATTCTGATAAACTCATTGAAGGGATTCCTGATAGTTCATGCCTTAAAGAAATACAAAAATTATACTCACAAGTGCAGCTCGCACCTTACGAAGGGCTTTATATATGTAGAATGTGTGTGATCTTGGTTTTTTTTTTCTTTGTTTTGTTTTGTTTTTACAAAAATGATAAATGGAAAATGCTATGAAATAATTCCTGAACTTAGGTTGGGATCCGCAAGTTCATACAATAAAATTAATAATAATAATAATAATAATAATAATAATAATAATAATAATAATAAGTAGTTTTACCCGTGAAAAGTTCATGGTTCTCCTAGTTTAATATTCTGATGAATCTTAATTCTTAAGTTAATAACTGAATAAGCTGATGGCGATTTCTACGACAATAAAATATCCGTAGAAATTCTTTTATTGCATCGTTAAATATTTGAGCTTAACAACTATAACAAAATATTCCAATGACAATTATAAATATGAATACATGTCGTTATTTTAAGAAGTGGGTACAAATGAAAAGATTTGAAATTGACAAGATTTTCTATTTCGCTGAAAGAGACGTTAAACAATTCTATCTTCCCTTCTTTCATTCATTCATTTATTTTCTCACTGAAACGAATTAATATCTTCACCCGCCTTTCCACGCAATCAAAATAAAATAATCTATTATATATGAGGTATTGGCAGGGGGTAATGGTCGTGCAAACTAACGAAAGGAACGAAAAGCACAATTATAATAGTATAATACCCATCAATATTTTATAAGTTCTTTTTTTTTCGATCCGGTCTAGGTCCAGATAATCGTTTTACACAAGATGTCCCTTTGTAAAACTTGAATCCCTGTATCAAAGTGCTTAAAAATGTCAGGATGTAGCCAACAAAATGTTGTCTACTGCACTGAGAACAACCAATTCTTGATAATGACGGTCGAAATCACTTGAATGAAAACGGAACAAAACATGTACATAGGTTAGTTTTTTTGTATAAGAGTCGATTTGAAATTTGGAAAAAATACAATAAAATTAAATAGATCTTATTGCAGGGATTTAACGAACTTGTTTGAATGCATTCTTACTACATAAATAGGGATCATATATATATATATATATATATATATATATATATATATATATATATTAAATCTTAATATATATATATATATATATGATCTGTATTTGGAGTAGTGTATATATATATATATATATATATATATATATGATCTGTATTTGAGTAGTGTATATGTATGTATATATAATAAAATTAATAATAACAAAGTTAATAGTCAGAGTTGATATAGACCAGGAAACAGTAGTATTAAAAAGTGCTCAATACACTTATAAAAAATGAAAATTGAACATGTAAACATGTAGAGCTTTTAAGTACAAAAAATTAGGAAACCAGCCGATTTCGCTACTTTGGTTTCAACCTTTCGGTATCTTCAGGCGATTTTGGTCAATTGATTTCCTAACACTTAATTTTTTTAAAAATATGAAGGCTATATTTAAAAAAAAATAAAGTAATGAATAAGCGTACTACGCAGGGTGTGGTAGAAGGTGAGGAGGAGGTGAAGGACGTGGGGAAATCAAATGTATTGGAAATGTAACGGTTGGGAGTTAAATAAAATATATATACTTTCTTTTCATTCCACTTCATATAAACTCAAAAGGAACGTTTTATATATATATATATATATATATATATATATATATATATATATATATATATATATATATATATATACAACGGATCATGATTTTCGATTTCAGATTGAAAAGTTTTTGTTCCGGAAATGTTATTATAGGCTATTTTTTTCTCGTTGACAAAGGTTGAAGATATTGTTACGACTGTTGTAAGTTTTTTTTTTTTTTTTTTTCCAAAACCTTACAGCAATCATATGAATATCAGCAACTTTCTTTAAAAAAAAAAAAAAAAAAAAACATAGCGTTCATAAATTTAAAAAAAAAATAAAGCGTTAGGATATCAATTGACTGAAATTGCCTGAAGTTACCGAAAGGTTGAAACCAAAGTAGTGGAATTGGCTGATCTCCCCATATATATATATATATATATATATATATATATATATATTTAAGTTATGAAGAACTTGGTAAACCGAATTGGTAAATCCAAGGAGGATGAAATCCTAAGAGATCAATGTGAAGAACAGAGCTAATATTTAATGAAAAACAGACCACTTTAAGGTACCATTACAATAAT
Source organism: Acanthosepion pharaonis (assembly GCA_903632075.3). NCBI lineage: Eukaryota > Metazoa > Mollusca > Cephalopoda > Sepiida > Sepiidae > Acanthosepion > Acanthosepion pharaonis. The sequence goes on along the minus strand of CAHIKZ030000336.1, from coordinate 765,209 downwards.
TTATTTCACCAAAATCCTTTTAAAGGATTTCGGATCATCAGGTAACACTTCCAACAATGAAATGAGAGGAAAAAAAATGTGATTAGAAATTGATGGGTAGTGTAATTTTGTAATTAAACAGGGATGGCGAAGGTGGCAGTTAAAGAGACAATACAAAGTATAGGGAGGGTTAAATTTACATCTCTCTTAAATAAGCTTTATATTGGGGTAGGAGGAGTGACCTAACCTTGACCTATTTATGTGGTAAAAGAAAAAGGAAGTGATATATAGGAATAGTGAGGAAAGGAAAAAAAGTAAAAGGAAAAAAAGAGAAAAAAATGGAAAAAAAGCAGACGTATCCAAATGAGTTTATTGCAAAGAGGGAAGGGGGGAGGGAAGTGAATCGAAAGAGAGAAAAAGGGGAAAAAAAGCCAGACGTATACAAAAGAGTTTTATGTCAATGAGAGAGGGGGAGAGGGAAGTGAATCGAGTTTGCTTTTTTTTCCATTTTTTTCTCTTTTTTCTTTTTTCCTTTCCTCACTATTCCTATATATCACTTCCGTTTTCTTTAACCATATAAATAGGTCAAGGTTAGGTCACTCCTCCTACCCCAATATAAAGCTTATTTAAGAGAGATGTAAATTTAACCCTCCCTATACTTTGTATTGTCTCTTTAACCGCCACCTTCACCCTCCCTGTTTAATTACAAAAATTACACTACCCATCAATTTCTAATCACATTTTTCCTCTCATTTCATTGTTGGAAGTGTTACCTGATGATCCGAAATCCTTTAAAAAGGATTTTGGTGAAATAAATTATTGTAATGGTACCTTAAAGTGGTCTGTTTTTCATTAAATATTTATATATATATATATATATATATATATATATATATATATATATAAAGAAAGAAAAACATATAGAGTTAGAATCCACTGTTCTTAGCATTTGTTTTTTAAAACATAAAAGTACAAACGTAGGGCAAAATATACTATGAAAATATTTTTCTTATAGTAGATTACAATGAAAAACATTTTACATCTCTACACAAAAACTTTCATAAGAGAAACCTCTGCCCTAACTTAGTTCTAACCAATATTTGAATTTCACAACATTATGTATGACACTGACATGTCGACAGTGTCAATGTATCAAGAAATGGTTTTATAACCTATTTCCCTTCACCTTTGTTTAATTTAGTATATTAGTAGGTTTATGTTTGTATTTGTGTATGTATGTATGTATGTATATATATATATATATATATGTGTGTGTGTGTGTGTGCATATATGTATATATGTGTGTGTATATATATAAATTTATTTTTATGTTACTCTGTACGTTGTTATATTTATATTTATTTCTATGTGTCTATATATGCATATGCGTATATGTGTATGTGTATGTGTATGTATGTATGTGTGTGTATATAGGACATATATGTATATATATGTATATGCATGTGTGTGCGCAGGCATATTTTCTATGTTTCTATTTCAATGATGAATGTGTGTACACATACGTATGTATGTATTTTTTTTACATATTGTTATATATTTGTACTCGTGTACGTGTACTCATGCGTATATATGAGTTAATTATATATATTTGTGTGTTTATGAGTTTTCTTTTTTTATATATTAGAAAGTTTTATTTTATTTTAAGTGTTACATTTTGCCTGGACATTTGAATTTGGTGGGTTTTTTTTATATAAGTGTGTATGCGTATATATTTATTTTTCTATCCATTTCTATATATTTTAGTGTCCTTTTTCCTTATGTTGTTCATTGACGAATATTTGTTTTTCTATTCTACCCCTATTAAATTTTATCTATTCAACCATTTTTATCTAGTATTTTAATAGTATGTTTGAATTCGTTTACTAACACTTTCAAATTTGAATATTTGTTGGTGTGTATATATGTGTGTCTTTATTAATGTATGTGTGTATGATCGCTTCTATATGCTTTTCACTGTATGTATATGCCGTCGGTTTTTGGGGGATTTTTTTTTTCTTAAGGGTCGTGGACATCTAATTCCTGTTTCGCACGTGTTGTTGCGTGTTTATATATCTAAATATGTCTACGTGTTTGTGTATTATAATCTGATTGTCTATGTATTGTCTTTTGAAAAAATTCAACCTCCCCTACCCATATCATCACTTCTAATGTATCTGAGTTGTAACGAAGCTCAGAGCAACATTAGATTTTAATGTTTATTCTGAATTTTTGGCCTTTCAATTAAAACAAAATAAATAACAAAACATATGTATTTTACCTCAGTTTCTTTAAATAATTTTATTTTTTAAACTTAATACAGATTAAATTTAAAATTTAAAATTGGTCATTTTTAATTTTCAATCTTATAGTAAAATTTAATATTAATTAGTTAGAATGAATTCTATTTTAGTCTAATCCCAATATTAAAGCATTAAATAATTATTATAACCAAAGTTCGTTGTCAAGTTTTTTGAATTCTCATATACTTGTATTTTGATTGGTCATCCCAACTTATGTAACAGCATTTCCCCTTAACGAGGGATGTTTGATTGACTTGAACCTTTTAAAACTCTTTATTCTACATTCGACACCATCACTTGATAAGACCCCAAAAGTTTTGAAACAAAATGATTATTTTTGTAGTGATTTTATAACAGATTTATGTTATAATTTTCGAATAAATTATATTTGCTCTACTCTGTATTGAGCACTATTTTAGAGAATAGTATTCTTTGGTTATTGGAATTTATTCCGTATACACCAAATCCTATTCTTGTATATATATATATATATATATATATATATATATATATATATATATATATATATATATGTGTGTGTGTGTGTGTGTGTATATATATGTATGTGTGTGTGTGTGTCTCTCTCTCTGTATCTGTTTGTGTGTCTAGGTGTGTGTGCATGTTACCGTTATGTTCCAATAGTTCAATGTTCAAATTATCAACAATTTCACAGAGTATAGAGTATAGAGCATATAATCAATACATTTTGAAATTCTAAAACATAATATACTTGTTACACTTACACACAAACACTGAAACATATATATATATATATATATATATATATATTTCTTACACGATATGTAATACCTATTATGGGACAGAGGTAGTGTTATTTATAATTTTATCTTGTGTCTGATCTGTTCAATAATCTAAATTCGCTTGCAGTGAAATGAATTTATATACATTATTATCTTTAATGTCCAAGAATTTCTCTAAAGAAAATAGTCCTAATAACAAAAAAATGTCTTCTTTTTTCTTTACCAGTCTTCTCTGTTCATCAATATTATTTGAACTACAAAAAGCAACAAAATATTGCTTGCGGCAAAACACTGGTTATCGAATGCGAATATGAGTTATTGGGATTGTTACAGTCGTTCATTGCAAAGAGGATTTATTTTTCAATTCTAAAGTTATTATTACACGCTTACTTTCTTTTTTTTATTTTGTTTCCGTCTTCTTTTTTCTTGAACACTCATTTGCTCTTCGGTCTTCGGTCTTTTGTTGAACGCTTTTCTACGTTCTGATAATTCTGTTTGTTTTTGGCCAATGATCATTTTATTACAGGATTCAAGTCGATCTTCTTGATCTGTGTGCCGCATTCTTGATCCTCTTCTAACAAAAATATGAAAATAATTGGTGTAAGCGATTATTAATGTCTTCAGCTGATTATTACCTAATGGTAATAATCGACTCCTGGGAAAATAATTATGGTTTACCGTAAGTTGGCCTGGGCGTTAACGTGTATTCCATTCATTGCTCATCGCGAAGTAGATTAAAAAACACTACAAACTTTTTTTTCCAGATGACAATTGCACACGCGGTCAATAAGTTAAACGATACACGTAAAGTTCTGTCTGTATTCTCTTAACATTTTTTACTAATATTAACCTTGTACAAGGCCCAAGATCCACTCGAGATAGAGGGATACTGAATGAATTTTTTGATGTGAGTGGTAAGACTCTTAAAATAGTAAGAGGTAAGAAGCGCAGTTTATGAGGATATTTGTGACAGATAACGGTTAACCTTACACTTGAACAGGTTAAGATTGTAGTGTTCGAGAAAGCATCCGCTTGGGAGTCATTCTACAAAGTAACGGTCCGTAGGAAGTAGCTATCCGAGTAAAGCTTCTCACTAACGAAGAGAATAAACATGATTCGATCCAGTGTACGTGGTATGGCGGCTCCTAGACGTGAGAGTTAAAATTGGTGGAACAAAAGAATAGAACTCGTCATAAAAATTTGCTTGGACATCGCGATAAACTAGCGAGAGGCTTACGATGTTTTATCCGCGGTTAAGGCGTTGTAGCTGGGAAATAATTCATCACCCGCAAGGGAGCGAAATGTTTTTGACTATAAAGACTGAAATGTGAAGGGACAGCTCAAACCAAAATATCGCAGCGGTTCTTCATTTTCGGTCTGATCTTGCTCTTATAATAACAGGAGCCAGAAACTTACTGATTTGGTATAGGTAACCTGCCATTTTACTGGCATCTTTAGCGATGGATCAGATATATGAGTTCCACCAGAGCCCTCCACCCCACCCCCTTAGTGATATTAAGTCCCAGTAGTCGTGATAGTCAAGTGGTCTCCTTGGGCGAACACTCGTTCATTGCAATTGACAGTCTGCTCGGAGATTACAACGTTACTTATTTAGTTCTCAGTATATTCTTAGGAAGATCATTAATATACCGTAAAGAGTTGGATTGAGAACTTAACGTTGGAGTTACAAAGACGCGGGAATTGTGGAGCGCCATCAACGTTCTGAAGGTACACGACACATAGAAGAAGAAGAAGAAGAAGAAGAAGAAGAAGAAGAAGAAGAAGAGGGGGAGGAGGGGGAGGAGGAAGATGAAGAAGAGTAAAAGGAAGAGGAGGAGGAGGAACAAGAAGAACTAACGGTAACATTTCAAGAATAAAATACAAACACAGACGCCATGAGGTATACTAGTGACACCCATGCATCAAATTTGACATATACATATACACATGCATACATTACTAACGCCATAAAATAAACATGTAAACGGTATATCAACTCCTTATGCAACATTTAATGCCAAATTTTAATGTTCTTGGCAACGTGAGTAATTTTATTTTCTTTTACAAAAATCTATGTCTAATAATTTTTTTTTAAATCTATATTTTGAGTTTTTTTACCCCACTTTTGGAATCCATTATTTGCCCATAACCTGGGACCCTAACAGGTGCTACCACCCCAGGTCAGGGTGGACCTGGGAACCAACAGCAATTAAGAGCTGGTTCCAGGTTCCTTAAAACTTCCTGATCAGAGGTTTTTAAGATAACCACATGGGATCAACATAATCAATGAAAACAAAACAACACTGATTTTAAAAATCGAAACAACGTATTATTCCCCTTCCAAAACTTCTGGTGAAACTAAATAAATAGCGAAACATGTCCAATTTATAAAGATTTTGCTTTTTAGTCATATATACTGTCTTACTTTCTCTACACGCACACACAGATAGATAGATAGATAGATAGATAGATAGATAGATAGATATGAACAGACTGAGATAAATAAATAGATATGAACAGACTGAAATAGATAGATAGATAGATAGATAGATAGATAGATAGATAGATAGATATGAACAGACTGAAATAGATAGATATATATATAGATAGATAGATATGAACAGACTGAAATAGATAGATAGATAGATAGATAGATAGATAGATAGATAGATAGATAGATAGAATTTCACATTGGAACCTAGTTTTAACGATTTTTTGTTGGATATACACCGTCTCACTCACTGGTAGCAATGGGGAAAATAATCGATCAGTAAGAGAAACTGACTTGTTGTTTTTATTGATTGGCCATCATATCATATCCACCAGAGAATGTACATTCTTTCATTTCGGACCGCGCTGTCTTACACTCATACTAACCAAGGATGAACAGACAGAAACGTATTTCAAAATATAAAGAAAAAACTTCTTTAACCCTACAGACAGCCACTGTTAAGTCTTCTTCGATGTGATGTTTCCTTTCGTGACGTGTGCGATCATGTCTCTCCACATCTTCCTATGTTTTATCGGTTCTTTTTACCATCCCTCTCACTCCCTGTTCTGACATCTATTTAGTCAAGCTTATTAGGGTGGATGTTTGATGTTTTCCCTCTGTCTTGTGGGTGTGCAAGTGATGTAATGGATAGCGACTTGGAATGAATCGGGTTCGTTAAAATCTCCTCCCCAGTTATGGGTTAAACAGTAGGACTTGTAAGAGAAAAATATTGATATTCTTAACAACAAAAATTGTCAATTCAATATTGACTTACATAAACTCATTCTAACAATCCAAACTATGTTTCGGCTTTAAATAACTCGCAAGGGGTTGAAAAGCCGTAAAAAATCAATCATTCAATCAAATTATTTCTGTTGTCTTATTTTAACATGCTTGTGAGTGTTAAATTCTCCACTCCTCTCTCCTCAGTGTGTGTCTTAAGAAATTTCAAATGTCTCTTTCTGATTTTTTGTATAAGTGTCTCTTTTTCTTTCCATTATCCTTAAAAAATTCTCATTGCTCACATAGCCAGTCCATTGTATTCTCAGTATCCTTCTGTAGGCCAAAATCTTCTTCATCTGTGCCATATCCTGGACACAGATGTAGAAGAGACTTAGGGTAGCAATCATCTTATATGGCAGGATTCAGTACTCTTTTCATTCTTTCTAACGAAATGTTCCCATTCCTAAATACTTATTTTTGGAAGGAATCTTTCGCTATTCCAAAACTCGTACGGTTTTTGATGTAACATTTTCCGTCCTGACCTCCCATAGATTTTCAATTTCTGTAATTAGCTTGGTTTTGATATTTCCTCTTTCTAATTCTTTACCAAAAATCCGTACGTGTAGTCTGCAGAGTTTTAGACCTTAACCATTTAACAGAACCAGTCTTCTGTTGGTGAATTATTCAAATACTGATCTGAGGAATTAGATCGAGTCGATAATGTTGCAGCACCCCCTCGTAAGATAACGAACTGTGCTTTGCATAAGATCTAAATTAAGTGGGGGAAAATACACAAAATCCCAAATATTTTTGTGCTTGAACGGATATTAAAAGATATGATGTGATACGTGAAAATGATCAGGTAATTGCATAAATAAAACGAAGAGGCAAATAAAAACTAAGTTCCCACAACTCAAATTCGAAATAAAATTAAAAACTCCCGTAAAAAAAAAGTTCTATGTTAAACGGAGCCGAAAACTTTACACGATGATCAATCGATTTCTTTCTTACCTGAACCAATCGAAATACAGCTCGTCTGAAATAATTGAATTTGCTTCTGATTATCTGATTAGTGTCACGGTTGGCGGTTCTGAAAACCCTAACTCCAACCGAGTTCGTTACGTCTACTTTCATATAAGTATCCCTCTTCTCCTCTCCTGGATATGGATTAAATAGCAAAAAATATATGTCTCTCTTGTCTTGAGGTATCAACCTGTCTAGGACAACTTTAAATGCATAATCTGAAGAGGGATGGTCCCCATCAGGTTATCCTGCCCTAGACACTCCCCTGTTGCTATTACTGTTGTTATGTCACTGGATCTAAAGTCGTTAGTTAGATCCAGTGACAGGACACAACGAGTGTGAGTTCAATACCTGGTTAAGGCGGTGGAGAACTTGGAGAGGGGAATTAACAGGAGATAACTGATAACTGACATCCATTAGACATGGAACGTGGAACTAGAAAAGTCTACAGCAGTGAGCGAAATAAAGGGTTCAGTTCGACATTCCAACCACCTGAAGAAGGCCGGAGCGTATAACGGCCGAAACGTTGTGATAAATATGGCAACAAAGAATTCTCTCAAGCCCGGCGAAGTACATCAACTCAAGGGGTCACTGATTCCACAAAAGTAAGGAAGAATTCCAAACAGATACATATCGCCTAGACAGATGTCTACAGCTTCTTTATATTCGTAGGTAGAGGATAATTGTAGATGAATAGAACTTTCTTTCATCTTCCATAAATTATCGATTGTGTTCAGGTCCGGCGGACATAAGTCTCCAGAATGCCTCTCTAATCAATTTTGGGTAACTCAGGATAAACTATCGTTGTTGGGATACATGGAATCCATGAATAAACGCAAATGATTACGAAACGGTTTAAAGTACAGATAGTTGGTGATACGCGTATTCAAGCGGACTAGCAAAGCCAATCTATGACGGCTGAACAAATCTTACACCAGCCGGCACGGTTCTTTGTTGATGAGTGGAGTCCATAGTCTCATAGTGTCTGTATCCCGACCCGAACACTACTATAAGCTTGAAACAACTGGAACTGTAATTCAATGGACCACGCCACACGTTGCCAGTCTTTCAGAGTTCAATTAGCTACGTCATGAGCCAAGGTGACGCAGTCTATCTTTGTTAACAAGGGCACACTTTTGGGTGTTCTTCTCCCATTCCGTATGTAGGCAAAAGAACAGTATCTCAACGATCCACGCCAAACTTTAACAGTCTATCAGGGTAGAGACTTTAACAGTCTATCAGGGTAGAGACTTTAACAATCTATCAGGGTAGAGACTTTAACAGTCTATCAGGGTAGAGTTAGCTAATTCACGAACCCGGGTGGGGAGATGTATGTGGTATCGTGTTATAAACAGGGGGGGGGGACCCTAACGTACCTTCTTCTCTCATTTCAATTAAAGACAATTCTAGGTAGATATCTCTGATCCCTACTATTAAGAACTTTTCATCACCCACTGCGCTACTCACAGTGGGACAGTAATGCTTTCCATCCGATATTTTGGATGTACACGTGACAACGTAGATTAAGGGATGTCAAATGTCAGTACAGATACAAAAATAAAACCGCTCCATCCGTTCGGTACCTACACTGATGCCCTCTTTAGAATTTGACATGAGCAGAAGAGGCAGACAGCTACATCAAAATGAAACACCAGTTTCTGTAGGATCACTAAAGTTAAGCAATGCCTAGCTTGGGAATACCACGTGCTGTGAGCTTGAATGTGCGGGTGGTGAAATGAATAATGGCTCGGAATTCGAATTCCATTTGCCGTTAGCTTCGTTATATTCACTTACACGCAATAACCCTTCGCAAAGACATGAACCCATTTCTTCTCCTTTCCCCCATGCTATGATTTAAATAGTAAGACTTCTATCTCTAAAATTATTATTATAAAAAAAATCTTAGAAAAAATTTTCTGGCTTTAAATAACTTGTAAAGGGTTCATAAACCATAAAAACAAATCAATCAATCCTGAGCAGTCTAGTCGATATTCACACTGACTCAACCGACATCAGAACTCAGATATAATGCTGGACATTTGCCATGATATCATTGTACAATAATAACAAATGCCATTATTTATACACCCCCACCCTGCCCGTCCATGACGTTTAACACGTTAGTGTATTAGAATGTTTCCTCGTGTAATGCTTGAAATTTTATAAATATACAGAGACGGAATTATTTAAGCATGGCTCTAATATAAAGAAAAACTATTAAAATAGTAGCCATATTTAATTGTCAATTCGACGCATTCTCTTGTAAATATAAAAAAAAGATCTGACCATTTCTTCGTCCTCAGAAGTAGAAATGAAATATTCTTCGAATGTGCCTTCTGCTTGCATCATTGCATATCATAAAATGTCCACTCGATCGGAGATGTAATCGCTTCAAATCGTTGATAATTGAATAAATAAAATGGAAGCTATATTTGCAAGAGCAACACGTGCTTTACTTCATATGATAGATAGATATCTTTTCTCAAAGACATCTTTTTTCAAATCAGTTCACACCTGCTGTCAAAAACGACGGCATATTCGGTTAAGTCGTTGCTGTTATCTGGACATTTTACACGTAATGAGGCTTTAAATTGTGCTTTCCAATTGTTGCTGCACCCTGCTATTTCACGGAAAATAATGTCTAAACCCCTCGCCATTGCCATAACAATTATGACGTCACTTGACGTCACAAGTGCAAGGGAGGTATACCTGGTGCAACCAGTACAAAAATATACGAATACATTTAGCAACAATGTTGCATGAAATTTTTTCTATTTTCTTCTTTCACGTCTTACAAATCATATCAACAAAATGAGCTAGCTAGATAGATAGATAGATAGATAGATATTTTTAATGGATATTTTAATCCTTTATTATTTCATTTCTTTTTGTTATGAAAGTCTACTCTCTAAGAATAGGGAGTAGACTTTTATATTCATAAACAGTGAAATTAATGACAATCAACTCAGATAAAGAAGCTGTGTTGAAGAATATGTGTACCCCTTGAAGGGAATTGTCTCTCTATCCCCTTTTCCACCAGAGAAAACCGTGCTAATTGTCGAAACGTACCGCTAGCAATTTGGATCTTACCTGCTGGTCTCCACTGGACAAATTGGTAGCACGTTTCGTCTATAAGAATTCTTGTACAGCCGCAGTTGTCATTAATTCCACTGTTTCAGAAAATAAATGACAAAACCATCAAATCAAACACGAGCACACAATAAAATGAACGTTAATAGTAATGAGAAATAATGTGGTACTTGAAAAAATTCATTCAAATATATATATTTATTCATCTCAGTTTGTCCACGTTCATCTATCATTTTATCTAAGAAAATAAAAAATCAGGGACACCAACTTAAAACTAAATTAAAACCAAAAATTAAATTAAAACTAAAATTAAATTAAAACAAAAATTAACGTTTACAGTAATTAGACATAGATATGAAAAGAGAAAGAAAGGATAGATAGATAGATAGATAGATAGATAGATAGATAGATAGATAGATAGATAGATAGATAAAAAGGCTAAGATACTTCCATAGATAGATAGATAATAAACAGGCTTAACTAGATAGATAGATAGAGAGATAGATAGATAGAGAGATAGATAGATAGATAGATAGATAGATAGATAGATAGATAGATAGATAGATATTGGTAAAATTGAGCGATCATTTCATGGTTGCTGTTTTGTTTTTTTCTAAATTTATGTTTTTTATCATCCGGTAATCATACAGCAAATTAATATTATTATCGTTCGCCATATTCCTATTTAAGCAGACTGAAAATTGCCAATCTGACACTGAAGGAAATAAAAAAAAATTTGCGTCATGTCTGCGATGACGTTCATGATGACTTGTATTCCTACTGCGACAAGAACAGGTGTACTTCTTGTACGGACGAAGAGGCAGACGACTAAGTAAATGATTAGCCTCAGAATAGAACTTACAAAATCAAACTGGCGTCTTAATCATACGCCCAGCTTAACAGCGCCAACTTCGACAATAGGAACAGATTGAAAAGACAAGAGATTCGCGCCACCCTATTCGATTTAAAAAAGAAAAAAGAGAAGAAAAATGCCGAAGCGTAAAGAATATACTATGTCTTGGTCTAAATAAAAAATACAATATAGCTACCGACAATTGGTAAAAAAAAAAAGGCTAACACTGGGGATTTTTTCTTTCATCCAAGGCATTTTTCTGAGCTTGCCGTAGAGATTTGATTCTTATTGATTTTTAAGTTAATCTTTACATCACTTCATTGTTATTTTTGTTCTCTCAAAGTTCTTTTCATGCAGAAGATGACAACGGTCTCAACCGGGAAGAACAGTTTTTACCCTGACCGTTTGATTATCTACCTTTTACATACATACATACATACATACATACATACATACATACATATATATATATGTGTGTGTGTCTGTTTGTTTGTGTGTAGGTATGTATAAGCAAACCTTACCCACCGTGGCGTCAGTAAACTTAAAGCACTGACCATTGAGAGGCTTAATGACAAAACACGACAAAAAAAATGTAAAACCGGTTTACTAATACCCGCTATGCACATAGGTTTTAACACACATACACACGCACGAAAATAGATAGATAGATAGATAGATAGATAGATAGATAGATAGATAGATAATGAAGAGACTGACATAGATAGATAGATAGATAGATAGATAGATAGATAGATAGATAGATAGATAGAAATGAAATGAAAAAACTGGGACAGCAATTACTCATTTATAGACGTTTGATTGAAAACCAACAAATGATCTTTGTTGAAGTCCTTTTATGAATATTTGGGTCCGGTCCCTTTTCTGGTTTGCAATCAAAGTTTGTACATAAATTACCCGAAATATTCTAATCGCTTTCTGCTTTCATAAGTCATTATCAAAGAATATTTTATGTCCTGAGAGTGTTGTATCTAGGTGTATGCATTGTGTTTCATCTCCATGCATCAATGTTAGAAATATACTTAGTAACTTTGTTTCTGTGATTTTATTGATGCTGGTTTGTTTCTATTTGCGGTTAAAGATTTTAATATTTGTAGTCTACCATGGATCTCGTTGCAAATTTCGGTTGGAGTTTTCTAATACATTCGACAAATAGTCCCGATTTGACGCTTTCTAGTTTTTGATCTTTTTCGCGCTGATGAAAAGCGGACTATGCGTTTATTTGCGAAATATTTGAGCTCATCTAAATGTTAGAAAATTGAGTTGTGATTTTCAAAGACAGAACCTTCCCACTTGAAGGATTAGCACAGAACACTTGTTTTCTTTTTCTATCTATATGGCTCTCTGCTAAGCTTAGCTTAATAAATAACTAATTATATACTCATCTCATATATATATCCGAGTAAGAAAAGACTCTTATCCCAAATTATATAAGTCAGGAACTTTTTGGAATTTAGAATGAAACCATATTAATCAAACATTAGTAATCTAATTTACCAGTTTTCACCAAGTTCATTCATTATAGACCTTCTTTTCAAAGTCTTTTAGTTCCCTTAATGGTGGATGCATTCTTGTGTTGTCGATTAAATCTGGGATCGGCAATCTTTTGCTATGTGGCGACTTAGGGTGCGAACAGCATAAGTATTTTCATACAAGTCAATGTCAATATAGATGTTCTACAATATATTTTATATAGTAATATATATTATATATACTTTAATGTATATAATGTTTATTTTAATACCTATACTCGACTGATTTAGAAAAACCAGGATAGTACAATTTGAAAATAAATATATATTTAAGCAAACTGGCATCTGGGGAAAAATTTGGAAAAAATGAAAAGACTAAAAGCATCCGAGTTGGTCGAAAAAAATCTCCCAACACCGTAATGCCTAGCCAAACTAAAAAACCCAATCGAATAAAATAAGATGTAAAGTGCTCAATACATTAAGTAGAGCAGAGTATAAAAAACTGGATCTTCAAGGTGAACTGAAGATCCGTTAGGTGAAAGGTTGATAGGTAGTTTCTGGTTAATTGAGACTTTATATAATTTAGTATATATTAAAATTGAAACAACTAAATATCTTCTTTGCGTTGGAATAGTTATTGGTTCGTGATGTCATTTGCGACTGCGTGTCATTTGGAAATTGCTTGGCATGTCGCATGTGGCACGCGTGCCGTAGTTAGTTGACCCCTGGATTAGATCATCGCGAGAATGACACATGTTTTTTTTTTTTTTCAAGTAAGCCATCTGTAAAACTTTGGATGGCAATAGAAAAGGGATTCTTTGTGTAACGTCTTCGATGGCTTTTCTCTTCCTACTAAATAAACCTTACTTCTGAGGTTCGAAAGACATCCACGTCGCCAACTTTTCTAGTTGACTAAGGAATATAATACAGGTTTTCAAGATGGCCCTGTGGTCCCTGCATTGCTTGTACTGACCGCTGACAACTCTTTTAGGTTTCTCTCAAGACGGCCGAAGTTGCTGACTGGTATCGAACGTAATAGTCATAATTTCATTTTTTTTTTATCTATGAATCGGACTACGACGATATAAATGTGTTTGAATGTTTCACTTCTTTTTACTTACATAGGTGTTAACGAAACTTATACCGTTAAAACTTTATTATATACTCTCAATTTGTTACCTCGAAACATGTAGCCAAATATCGCTTTAAGTTTAATCTAATGTGGGTATATATACGCGGGTGTGATGGATACCTCCAGGCGTAGTGAAGGTTGTTCGTCTAGAAGGAAAAGTCAGATATAAAACGAAATGGGTACTACAGCTCATTAGCCACTTCAATAGTTATCTACATCGGAGAAGGAAACTAATATAAAATAAACCACTTTAACGTTATGGCAATGTCTAAAAATCTAATTGAATATCGCATCGTCTGTCATGGGGGTTGCCAAAGGACACGCCCCTCGCTGACACACCAGGCCGAGGTAGAAAAATCTGACTGTTCTAGTAAGCCTATTAACCTCTCAACAACAACTAAGAAAGTCGCCTAAAAAAAATCTAAACTTAAAAAAATTGCCTGCTTCGTATTGACCGAAGACACCAAGGGAGTCGGTTCAGGTATCTAGATGACGTGGCCAAACCAACGTAGCTGCCGATAAAAAAAAAAGCATGGCTTCGATGGTCCTTAACTGGGAATCCTTCTTTCGAATTTGGATATGCGGTAACTTACCACACCAATTTACGTTGAGGATTCTTAGTAGGCAGAATATGTCTTTTAAAAGATTACAAATGGCAACGCTATGCAACCTAGAAATAGCAGCCTTATAACAGAGTTGAAACACATATCGTATAGCTTCGAACAAGTTTAGTTCTTGCTACTACTGGCGACAATGTAACAGTGTTTTTAATAAGGATCTGTCATCTCTCTCTCTTCACTCCATTTAAGGTATTTTTACCACCTGCTGCTAAAGTATATTGCTTTACTCGTAAATTATTCTCCACTTCTATTCTTGACTCACCTGAAGTATGACTTTTCAACATTGTCTCTAGTGCATGAAATTCATCCGTGGTTTCTGTTACCATTCCTAAACTGGAACTCTACAAACTATGGGGTCTTGATGGTATCCTTACAATAGTCCTTAAGAAATATGGCTACAAATTGACTCCTGTTCTCTCTAAACTCTACAATATATGGCTTGCTGCATTTTGCTTTCTTGTTTGTTGAAAATACTCTTCTATAGTTCCTGGTTTTAAGAACTCGAACGAACAGTTTAATATTACTAGTTATTTACTATATTCATCTACCTCTTTTTGGTAAAGTCCTAGGGAATCTAATCAATTGCAAATTTGTTAAGCATCTCACCTCTTGAGATCATTTATCAAACACGATGACTTTCACTTCTCTAGATCAACAGTTGATGTGTTCACGGTTATTTCTGAAAGATTCTCTCAAGATTTAGTTAAGAATGGCGAAACTCGTCTTTTGCTTGATATATTTCAAAGTAGTGTGGAAAAATTTGAGATGCTGGTCTTCTTCAAAAGTTGAAGAGTTATGGCATTTCTGAAAAAAAATTTGATTTGATTCAATCTTTCTTATCAAATGTTGAAATGAAGATTATCTTGAATGGCGACTCTTCTAGATTTTTTTTTACATTAATGCGTGTGTGCCCAGGGCTCGATCCTTGAAATTATTTTTTGTTTTCGTTTTTGTTTTGTTTTGTTTTTTATTTTAGTCATCATTCTTTTCAATGTCATCAGTTCTCAACTCTATGATGATACAACTATTTACTATTTAATGGTATGTTTGATGAGTTTGATATGGTCAAATTGAAGTCCATCACAAAATCCCATCAGCATGCCTGATGCTCACCTCCAGGAATTCAACTCAGTGCACCTTGTTGCGATAATGTTTTTCACTAATATAAAGTGGAACGATTATATTGAATCCATTGCAAGGTCTGATTTTAGAAAAGTTCGTTTTTTTTTTTTGTTTTTGTTTTTTTGACAAATTCGCGAAGAATATACAATGTCATTTTTCCTGACTTGGTATTTCATCTCAGTCCCTTCCCCCACAGTCCCTAACGTAGCTTTCTTGTGACTCTTCTGTAAATATTGTCATGTTAATTGTTCCTGTGAGCTTTTCTCTTTAGTACCTTGACTTTACGAATTTAAACACAGTATAGATTGGCAGCTAGGTTTCATCATTTTACAATTGAAATAGTTAGAATCAAACATAAATTCTATGCTAACAGTCTCTTCTCTCACACTTCTCACTTGTAGAACTTTAAATGCGATATCAATTGTCATCATCTGTCGCCATGAAACCAATTCTTTTATTGTCCATTCTCCTTAATTTTATTTCAGTTATCGCTTGCGTTTTAATGACTTTATTGCTTTAGATGTACGGTAGAGTAATGGTTTGCGGCTCGGGTTGAGGAATCAGGGAGCCGAGTTCAAAATCCATTCGAGTTCATTCCATTCACTTACATCCCTTGGGAAAAGATAAGAATCCAACTCACCTCTCCCCAGCTATGGGTAAATAGTAGAACAAACTTGGTTTTATAGCCTTGAATGGTTTAGGAGAAGGAAAACTCTGAATTCAAAACTGTATGTAGCATTGACTCGATTACCCTGATTACAATCGATTCCTTAACAGACTAGGTTCTATAGCCTTGGATGTCAACCGGTCTAAGAGAAGGAAAATTCTGAATTCAAAATTGTATATAGCCCTGGCGAAGCACATGCTATGCAGCTAAGGAAAGGATCGTTCATATTGACTAGATGATCCCGACTAAGATCGACGCTTTTAAATTGAAAGCGTTAAATGATGAAGCAAGAAAAAATACTGAGTATCTTTCTGAACGGGAATCTAAGACGTTTGCAACCAATATTTAACGTACCTTGCCTAAATTAGTAGATTGCAGTTAGGCGTTTTACTTTTTTCTTTTTCTTTTTTTACTAACCGACTATAATTATCGTTACTACTATGTCATCATATATGAAAATTGTACGGAGAAAAACAATGAGAACGAATTGAAAATGTAATTGTTTTCAGAACTATTCGATAAAAGATTATGAAGACGTATAAAAAATATATGAGAAGTGAGAAGCAATGAAGGCTGGATGATATGATTGGAGAAATGAGTGCTGTGCGGATAAAATGCTGGAAAAATGGATCTTTTCAGAATGTAATAAGCAACTTGCCCTACTTTTTCCCCAATATAAATATCGATACATTAATAACTTGCCAAAATGCCGCAAAACTACTTACATAATCTATTATATAAAACACAAAACATTATAATATTATCGGTCATGCAGCCTGTTCCACCTGACTTACAATTGATGTACTCTGTTATACTATCAGAAGATATTACTCGATACCAATGAACCAACAGGTTGCATGTTATCATAACCACGGTATATCTCATTATTAAGCAATGAAAACATTTACTCGTGTATCGCTTCTAATTTCTTTTGTTTCTTTGGTTATTATTTTCTTTTTTTTCTTTTTATGTGTCGTGTCCCTTCAGGACGTAGGCGATCATGGCCCTCCACTTCTCCTTTGTAGCTCTCAATAAGTTTTGTCCTTTTGCTAATTCTCCCAGGCCAAGTTCTGTCATCCACTTGTATAACCCATTAAGTATGTCATGCGCTGTTTTTCTTTGTCTCTCTTTCCCTCTATTCGATCTGTGAGTATCAGATTCTTTCAGACGTCTCTTCCTGATGTCAAGTATAAGCTTCCTCCTTGTTTGCATCCTCTCCAAAACCTCACATGTTCGGTCCATGATATCTTTAACATCCTTCTATAGAACCAGACCTCCATTGCCTCGAGTCCCTTTTTCATCATTGAGAAGACTGTCCAACATTCACTGACGTAAAGAAGGGCAGATATCACGAACAATAAAGAAAATGAACTATTATTCTATTTTTTGACAGTAAGCGTAGTGTTAATTTTCATTCCATAATTTTGCTTTCAATTTTAAAATACCAGGGAGCTTTCTTAAATGTGACAATAGAGTTAATTGTATTAGATCTACTAAGCCGGTAAGAGTGGATTAATGGATAGCGGCTGGGAATCGGAGAGCCGAGTTCGAAATCTAGTCTAATCGATTACATTCACTTATGTGCTAATACCCTTGATAAAGGTATGAATCTTCTTCTTCTCCACACCCCCAGCTATGGGTAAATAGCAGGAAGACCGGGTTCTATAGCCTTGGATGGTAACTGGTCTACCGCAGAAAGAAATGTTAACTTACTGCGGGAAAATATCTACCTCGTCAGTCATATATCGAAAGATACGTGTATCACGCATGGCACATAACTGACTGAATCCGGTAACCAATTAGGGTTATAAATGTGTCATATTTTCTGAAGCAGTGCGTGTGACTAGGGCTAGAGAGTCTGACGGAGCCCATTTCTGTCTAGACCATATATAAGATTGCATAAATATAAAAGTGAGCATTGAAATTACACCCATGTCGATAGTCTGTTTCATGCTTCAACGCCATCGTCAGGTGATCTATCCCTGATATTGATCACCTTAAGGCATAAATGTAACATACCTGAAACTATATTTTTATCATATAAATTTACTTACATAAAAGATAAAACTAATGCAATTTCAAAACTATTTAATAAAAGTCTGACTCATTTTTGACGATAGGGGTTGTGAGAACTTTTTGCATATAATTTGTACTTTAATGATTTGAGAAGCAGAATTATTTTTTAAATGCGGCACTAGAATTAATTGTACACATAAAAATCTTAGATTACAGATAAAGAAGATATAACCATGGCAATGGAAGGATTGCTAAAATAGTGCAATTGTTTATATATATATATATATATATATATATATGTGTGTGTGTGTGTGTGTGTGTGTGTGTGTGTGTGTGTGTGTGTGTGTGTGTGTGTGTGTGAATATTCTCAGATGGGATATATCTGTAGAAGAGACTAAATGAATGAAAAGACAAGAGGAAAAGTACACTTAGTTTTTAGCCGACGCGTTTCGTCATCTGATGGACTTTATCAAGGCAAATGTGATAATTTTTTTTTGCAACAAGTATATATTTGACAGTTACTCACAATTTTTAAATTGAAGAACTCTCATAAATATTCATCAGGTTAACTGAAAAGTTTAGGTGTTAGCTCCTAGATTACGTCATATAGCATCTTTGAAAGGAGACTTTTAAATTTAAAGACGCTCATAAATATTCAACTGGTTAATCGAAATGTGTAGGCATTTAGACCTTAGATTGCGTCATTTAGTACAGTCGAAAAATAAATTTTCTTTTTTTCTTTTTTTTTTACAAGTTGAAATGATGGATTCAGCCGTTTTCCTTTTATTTTTCAACACATTTGGTGCTTATTTTGGCTTGAGAAGCTAGTAATTCTTTCAGGAGAGATGAGATTGGGGAAGAAACCGGGGTATATATTGATATTTTGATAATATTCGATGGTGCCACTCTCGAAGATTTTTCTTCTGAGTAAATTGCTTTTTCTTTTGATGAGTGTGGCATTTTTTTAGATCATAATTCTGGTCGAATTTATTTCTGTGTATGACAAGTGCATTTGGTAATTGTTATTTTTAAGGTCTCTTTTGTGTTTATAGACACGTTTTTCTACATGTTTCCCCAATGTATTGTGAAGAACGGTCTAGGCTGTTTATTGTATATATGCCTGCTTCTGAACTATTATTGATATGGGCGTGAAATATATACTTGTTGCAAAATAAAACCATTGCATTTATTATGCTGTTTTCTGAAAGTGTCAAACAGAAAGATTTGAACAGACTTGAGATAGATAGATAGATAGATAGATAGATAGATAGATAGATAGATAAAGGCTGAGAAAAATTGATGTGAACAAATTAAGAAAGAAAGAAAGAAAGAAAGAAAGAAAGAAAGAAAGAAAGAATGTATTCATTTTGGCTGAAAGCATAGCTTTTTTCATCGAATTTCCATAGTCAGGAAAGATTTGCTAATTATTTATGACCCTAATTACTGTCCCCTGCTTAAAAAAACATAAAACTTGTGTGAAATAGACGCCCGTGTGTTTTAACGACCGTCCAATAAACAAATACGGCCTTGGTCAATTACTGATAAAATGACTTTGGCTTTTCTCCAGTGAGTCACCGTAGTTTGTTTAGCACATGACTGAATTTCCAGGTTTACTTTTGCCAACTTTATATTCCGACTTGACAACAGACAAATATAAGGTGAATTCAAAATTAGTTTTCTTCCTTCTCGGTTATCTTTTGTGGTAACAAACCGAATTCGTTGCTTAACCTGAAATGTTAAACTTAACAACATTTTCTTAAATGCCATGTCCTTTCAACATCTAGACGATCATGACTCCTGATAGATTTCTCTTTATTATCTATGAGTTTCCATAAATTCTTAGGTAAGATATTGGAGTTGTTTTTAGTCATCTTCTCCACGTGTATTGAACACATTATTAAATAATAATCCAAGTTTGGTTAATGTTTTTACTTCTTGTGAAATAGACAATGGCTCTTGAAGTCAGAAATTGACTTACAAAGCCTATTGCAGATGTAGCAATATTGTTCTGTGCGGGGTCTGGCCTTT
Source organism: Acanthosepion pharaonis (assembly GCA_903632075.3). Taxonomy (NCBI): domain Eukaryota; kingdom Metazoa; phylum Mollusca; class Cephalopoda; order Sepiida; family Sepiidae; genus Acanthosepion; species Acanthosepion pharaonis. Next base: position 744,914 of record CAHIKZ030000336.1, on the reverse strand, counting down.
TTTGTAAAGTGCGTTCAACATGCTCATCAGTGTTCATGTGACGCTGGAAACCGGAGCAGTTTCTTCAGGTATTCTAACACACTCCGCATTATTTTGTTTCCTTTAATTTATAACCTGCATTCATACATAGGATTGTTATTTCAATATGTTGTTATAGTTGTTAAGTCCAACTATTTAACAATGCAATAAGGGGAATTCCCACGTGTATTTTATGTTCGTATAACTAACAAGGAGCTTATTTAATCATTAAATTAAGAATTCTTTCTCGTCAAGAAATTCAAATAGAACTGCTGGTGTAGTCAAAACGAATAGAAGCAGAATGAAGGGAGACGATATTAGACTCAAATCGAATGACCAGTTTTATTCCCATGGCTTAAATTTTAGTGGCATGCTAGGATAAGCTACTGTGGGGATAAAGAAGGCGATTATGTCCCTTTGGTGAAGATAAGTCGCATGGGTCACGTGACGGCCGTTTATTGACTTCATGCATTGACAAAAATGGCCAGTCATTCAGTCTGTTTACATTAGCCAAACTGAATGGTAGCTTTCTGTAACCCCACCCACTTCCCACGGACGGTCAGAGGCTAAATCTGCCTCCCCAGCAGCAGATGCGTTCGTTTGGGCTTTTTTCCCTTTGGGAATATATCTTTCCCAGATAGAGAAAGAAACTTCAGCTCCCAGTCCCTAATTTGGGAAAAACTAAAATTCGATGTTTCCCGTTTTTGTGGAATATGTCCTAGCCTAGGACATAGTAGATGAATCCGCTCCGGATGAATCTAAAGTCCTAAACATGGCTTATCCAGAAACACAGAAGAATCTCCATATTTCATGTAAAACCATTCCTTTTCGTTCTCCTTACACTCTGCTTGCTGTGTATATATGATATAATTCCTCTGCGTGAGACTGTTATATTATTTTTCAAAAAAATTTTTACCTAAATGTATTGTTTTTATATTTTTATTTTTATACTTTCATAGTGATTTGACACCAGTTTGGGGGTTAGCTATTTGGCCATAGCTGGGACCCTAGCAGATGCCACTGGTCGGGGTGGACCTGGGGGCAACGGTAACTGAGAGGTGGTTTCACACTTCTCAAAATCTCCCGATTTTGCTCTTGTCTTGCTGTCGGATGTAGTTTATCGTCAGACCTAGGCATGCGAAAGAGTATTTCCAATATAAAAGCATAAATCTGCTAATATAAGCAACACGATTGTATGTGTCTGTAAAGATATGTGTCTTTGGTTTTACTATTTATTATTTTTCTCATTAACAATTAATATTTATCACGTATGAAAGTATTTCCATAAGGTCAAATTGGCAGCTGATCTCAAATATGACCTACAATCCGTTGTTAATTAGGATAAGAAATGACTTGATAATTTTAACACCTCCAAATGAAGCTGCTCTTTTAATCATCTTAAAGAACATGCTTTGACTTCCATCAGCAAGCGAGGGACTCTTCTCAAGTTAACGATTTCCGCTCAAATGAAGTGGAATATGTATATTGAATCAGTTGCTGCTAGGTAGCCTGGTTAACTGTTTTGTCCTAGACAATTTACCTCACCACAGTTCATTCGCAAAAAATTACTATCACATCTGGTTATGTATTTAGAGATTCTTGCTAAAATCCGAAGATGAATCTGCAATGTTATCGGTCCTGACCTGGTACTTCGGCTTCAGTTACTTTCCCACTGTCGTAGTGTAGCTTATCATCTGCCTTTTCTGTAAATATTTTCATGGTGGTTGTTTCCCCTTTAGTACCTAGACTTTATGAATTTAAACGCAGTACTAAACTATCGGCAAGATCTTATCATTTTAGATTTTAAATGGTCTGATTTAACGGTACTTTTTATGATAATTGTTTCTTTTTTTGCACTTCTCGCGTGTAGAACTCTCTTCTAGCCTTTTGCTTTTCATCAAACTTTGATCCTGAATAATTTAAGTCTAATTCTAATCGTTATCTTTTGTCTTCTTAATTCCTGTTCTTTTATTGTTATTTTTCCTTAATAATGTTTTGTTTTTTCTGATCTGATTTCAAACTTAGTAACCCCTTGCGTTTTGGTGATTTAAACACCTTACTTGGGGTGAAATGACTCTTTAAAAAAGACAAGCACACCGAGGTATAAAATCACTTTGATGACTCTACAATATATTTTCAAGGCGCCATATTGTCTTTGCTTTTCATTGTGTCGTTATAATTGTTTCAGGTCGAGTTAACTACAATCGGGCAATAGTTTATAATTCAGTGAAATTTACGTCGTTTTCAAGTAGAGATTTTTTGTACATCTCACATTTAGAAGTTATCGGTACTGAGTGAAACCAAACAATCCCTGTCTAACAAACCACGGTCTGCTTCGTGAATGTAATTGTAACATATTTGTGACTGGTACCAAATGTCTGGATGTACGTGTTGTCCAGTGGTTACCTGGTTTGAAAATGGAATCGGTGTGACGAGTTCAATTCCTGTCCAGGTATCTTTCATTCAGTTCGCACGCATCCATGTCCTTACAAACAGCCACGGCTTAAATAACGGTGCAGTCGGCGTTCTTTTGTATTGTGTAGCATCCAGTCTAGTATGACAGCCATGAATTCAGCAATAGGATAGACTTGATAGGACAATCTCTCTAGGAAGACAGGAGCCTTGAATTCGAAACTAGCCTGCAATAAATAGTCTCCGTTAGGCTATATTGCACTAAATACACCCACTGCTGCTACAGGTTCAGTATATGTGGTTTTCTTACAACGAGGTTACGGGATTCGTGATAGTGACTAGATGCTGGCATTCATGTACGGCAGAAATATAGGAATTTAAATGCTGATTTTTAAGTAAATATACCAGGGCGAGTGTAATTTGTTTTATTATATAAGAAGTAAGGAACGTAATCATAAGATATTCGTAAATCAAGATATAGCTATACATGACAGGTCCACATCACTGCTTCTCAACATTGTCACTACCTTTTTCAATTACAGTGATCGACCTACTATTTTGGGTATGTATTCCATCTTCGTAAAACTCAGCTGCCTGCTAATGTCGCCAATTCATTACAGTTGTTTTCACTTCTTCATCACCAAATGATTTCGCATCCCTTTGGTCCAATGAAAAAGAAACTGAGGAGTACACGTTATAATTAGGAAGAAAGGGTGAAAACTACTGCAAGAAATTTGCTGCAGCAGCAGTCAGCCGAGTTTTACGACACAGCGATATATGCCTTCTTTCAAAGGTGGAACACAGTCATTGAAAGAGGTGGTGACTATGTTGAGAAATAGAGATTTGAACCTGTGATGTACAGATATATCATGATGCAAATGTATAGATATATCATGATGCAAATGTTCGACTGTGTTAATTATTTCTTATTTAATAAAATAAATTGTATTTCTTTTCGACTCGCCTTTGTATTTCGAAAATTACTGTAAACCATTTTTATTGTTCTATTTTATCTTGTGCTGTTCTTAACGCACATTATGACATGTAAATAAAACTCCAAATGGAATGTCATTTTCACAGATGGAGCGCTTTCCTGTCTAATATTCAATTTAAGGGATGCGTGTGGGTCTAATATTTAACTTTCCTCTAGGAATGTTTACTCAGCTTTGATTATTACAAATCTTTGCAATATTCCTCTTAGCTCGAATTCGCTCCACTAGTGAGTTCATTCACAATATGAGCTTTCTAACCATGATGCCAATGGTAGGCCTCCACAGATTGATTCGTTATTATTTAGATTCAGAGAACAGGAACCGTCAGTTAGTTTTGCCTCCTCTTGAAATGACGGTCAGATGATTAAATCAAATAAGACAGGCTAGCTTCATTTATGTAAAAAGAAAGAAATTGGAATTGTGGTAGCTGAAAAGATTGTTGTGAAAGAATATTAGCAGCCAGATAACCAAAGCGATAGGAAATCTTCTACCCGAGGAGGTAAAATGTGGTCATGAGATCACGCTATGGGGAAAAAAACTGAATAAATAAGTGCATCTCGTCTTGTTTGTGTCGAAACCAATAAGAATATCCGACTTTGCAATGTTCACTTGTCCAATTCGTGTAAATAGAAAACTGCTTTTCTGTAAAAGCCAATATTTTCATAATGATTTTTTTTCTTTCTTTTTTTTTTACAATCTTAAGCTCAGATTCTAATGATCAAAATTAATCCTGTATAATCTTATTATTTTACTCTACTTTTTAATTCCAAAACATCGAGAAGTCTTAAAGAAATTCTTCATTCTACTTACAACTTGCACTTATCTATCGATGTGCATTGATACAGACATTTTTGTGTTTATTATGATGCTGGTTTCATTCAGTGCGACGAACAAGGAAAATTGTATCATTTTTTTTTTAGTTTTTTCTATTCAGTTTTTCTAACGTTCTCAGTTTTCCTTTTATGGGGGAGTAAAAGATTATAAAACCTGTCTGTATTGATTGTTCCAAATGCTTTAAACCAATACATTAGCCATTTTCTAAGGGTTTGATATTAGTATATGTCTTCAGTGTTCATGTACTAAGTTGTAATGTTTAGAAGTAGTAGTAGTAGTAGTTCTAAGGTGTACTGGATGGAATAATTAGTAATTACATATTGGGCGTGTCTTTAAAACACCACCAAAACGTTTTCTACTTTTCAAAAACGATAAGATAGAGGCTTGGCCTAAACCTCTTTATATAAATTACTGCAATTATCTTTAGACGTCTTTTACAAGTAGATACTCTGAGAATGGCAATGTTGTCTACAAGGATTTTTCTTATAAAAGCAGGTATTTCAATATGATTTTTTTATTATGTAAGTTTGTGCTTTATAAATCTGTCTGATTTTCTATTAATGCAAAACCTGAAAGTGAGTATCTATTCACAGAATGTTGAAAATTCAATGCCTATCTGACCAAACGCGTTGCATGTTTTGAGGAGACATACGTAGAAAAGGGTACATCTTAAATTGAGTGAAGTGAAAGAAGCTTCCCAGTCCTAGCATTTACAGGTGGATGTGCAGGTGGTGTATGGTTACTGACTTAAAAGGAGAAATCAGAGAGCCGAGTTCGATATCCGACCAAGTTTGAAATATTCACTTACTTTTTTTTAATCGATTTTACCCCATGCATGACAGTAAAGCCACGAAGATACAGTGGTTTACTTGGTATGGAAGATTTGAAACAGAAACATTACTAATGTACTAAAGCAATAAGAGTAATCGGGAAGACAGTAGATAGCGATTGACATTGCATTTAAACTTTTGCAGATTAAAGTTGGCTGGAAAGCATGGAGCTGGCAAAGAGTTCTACAAGCGAGAAGTACGAGAAAAGAAACTAGTAGCATGGAATTTACGGTCACATCTCGCCAGATCAACTGTAGATCTTGATGCCAGTCTAGTAGTGTGCTTAAATTTATAAAGTCTAAGTACCACAGAGAAGAGCTCATCCGAAGAATTACCAGGAAAATATTGATAGAAAGGCACACAGCGGTAACCTTACGGCAGTGGGAAAGAGACTGAAGCCGACTTGCGAGATCAGGACCAATAATATTGATGATTCTTCTTTGGATTTTCCCAAGGAGCTCAGGGTAAATAGCTAGAGTACCAGAGCATATGCCGGAGCAATATTCTAAGTATGGACGAATGGTAGACTTATACATATGTACGATAGATTTTGATGTGAAAAATTGTCTTGCAGAATACAATGAACTAACTTCGCAGCTGACACAGCAATGGAGTCAATATAGTCTTTTCACTTCATACCATCCGAGAATGTTAGCCCGAGAAGGCACAGGAGTCACATACCTGGAGGTTAGCATCAGCCATGCCGGTGTATTCTCTCAGATGATTAATAGAGAGAAGTTTAGTTTTGGAGGTGTTACACGCAAATCGGATTTTTGCATTTTCTGTCAGCTGTGACAAGGCTACCCAGGTAGTTGTATTTCCGTACCGGCTATATCCTGATGTCCAATTTATAGCTCACGGCCTGAGCTGGCTCTTTCACTAATGACTATTCTGTATTCTTATAGTTACGAAAAGAAGGAAGCAAAAAAGAGATATCTGTGGGGTCTGTATTATATGCCATTATAACTTATCGATTCCTCTGGATGCTCACAAAGGAAGAAAGAACTGGAAACAGTCGAAATATAGTTCTACCGACCAACGTTGAGAATATCGTGAACAAAACATGTGAGCAATGAGGAAGTTCTTGAGAAAATAATGAACTACAAAGAAATTATTGCTAACAATCACAAAGTGACAACTGAAAATAGGGGAATACATAATTGAGAAAGTAGTATTAGTGAATTTAATACAAACAGGACACAACAAGCAACAGAAACGGGAAGGCAGAACAAAAGCCTGAAAGACATTGACAAGACACAAAGATGAAAGAATTACATAAAGCTGTTAAAGGCGGGAAGTTGGGAAGAGCCACGGCCGGACACGTCCTAAAAGAAAATAGAACATGAAGAGTAATATACCAAAGTGCATATGTGTGTGTTTGAGAGAGAGAGAAAACGTGTTTTCCTGGGTATATTTTTACGAGTGTATATATATCTAAAGATACGCCAATATTTATGTGTATGTATCAGAATATGTGTGGGTATATCAGAATGTGTGTGAGTGCATGTATATATAAGTGTATGTACGAGTGTGTATGTGTGTGACTGTGTAAGTTCGTCGATCTGTAAATGCTAAATCGTGTCTGTATGTGTGTGTGTGTTTGTTTTTCTGCATGTAAATCCTGCGTGTATGTGTGTATGTGTGAGTGTTTGCGATATAGCATGTGTGCATCTCTGTGTGAGCGTGAGAATGTTTCTGATTGCGTGAATATGTGTACGTACGCATACGTAAATCGTGTGGAAGTGTGTGAATGTGTGAATGTGTGTGAGCGTGTCTAGTTATGTTCCTCTGCGTGAGCGTTTGTGTTTCTCTGTGTGCATGTAAACCTGAAAGTTTTTGCGCGTAAGTATGTCTGTGTGATTTCACGTCAGTGTCTGTGTGTGTGCGTGTGTGTGTGTGTGCCTTTGAATGCGTGTTTTGTGTGCTTGTATCTGTGCGTGATCTTTATAGTATTTCTATGTGAGTGTCTTTGTGTATCTAAATTTGAATGTCAGTAGATGAGAAGTGTTTTGTGTGAGCGTGCGTATCAGTGAATGTCTGCGCATGAGTGTGTCTTTATATATTTCTTCGCATGAGCATAAGAGTGTGTGTGTGTGTGTGTGTGTGTGTGTGTGTGTGTGTGTGTGTGTTCTTCACATACATACGTATTGTCGGGAGACGAGAGAGAAAAACGAAGCTATATTAATGACTCTGTTGGCTTTTAGCTCTCAGTGTGGAAAAAACATGACTCTTACGTATTTACTTACAATCTTAAAAGAGACTTTAAAAAAATCCTCTGTGGGTGGGAATAATTCTAAATAATTTCTTTCCCAGCTAAGTAAATCAATATCTCCATGGGCCTTAAATTCTCAAAACTTTAGTCTCGACAATAAATCGATTTTTTTTTCAAACAAATGCTCTAAGGTTCGTCTGTCAGTTGATTGACGTAGTGAATATAGATAACTTTAAAAAAATACTGCCATTTTTTAAAAATAATTTAAAAACTTAAAAGTCTTATTAATCAATTTTGTTGACATTGCTTTACTTAAATAATAAAATTTCACGATTTTTGCATATGCACACACATAAATATATATATGTGATTCTCTGTGTGTGCAATTCGATGCAAAGGAGGTGATTTACAACATTTGATCATTAAATTCCATCTTGTACACACACACATATATATATATATATATATATATATATATATATATATATATATATATATATATATATATACATATATATACACACACACACACACACACACATATATATATATACACACACACACACACACACATATATATATATATATATATATATATATATATATATATATATATATAAAAAGGGAACATTTACGTCAACACTCAGAGGCGACAGGAAGTTGCATATTATATGCAATCGTCAGGCAGCGAGTGTTGGATTTTTTCTCGCCTATTTATATATATAGGTCAGTAGTGCATTGTGGATAATTCATTCTGGCGGTTATTTAGGCGGCAGTGGCTTGTTTATTTATTTATTTATTTGCTTATTTATTTGTTTGAGTTAATTTATTATACTTGCTTTTCATTTTCATTTTTTATTTTGTATATTTATTTATTCTTTTCGATTTTTGATGGTATATTAACGTAGTAAAAAATTGGTGGGGGTTGCTTATGTTGCTTATTTAATAATGTGTTTTGATCTGGGAAGATAATTAAAGTTTTTATTCGTCCAATTTTTAAATTCTTTGCCGTAGTCTACTTTGTTATTTTGGCGGAGGATAGTTATTATTTATTTATTTGGATTATTTTTACTTGTTTTTGCTTATTTATTTTTATTATTATTAGTTATTTTAGCGGGAGCGATTTGTAATTAGTTCATTTATTTATTTATTGGGATTAATTTTTGTTTTTCCTTATGTATTTACTTATTTTTTATTTTGTATATTTTATTTACTCTATTCGGTTTTCAATTTTTGAGTAACGTAGTAATGTTTTCTTGTTTTTCTTTTTATCGTTATATAGCAGTTATAGCTATTTTGACGTCCAATTTTTGGATTGATAGTTGTAGTCTATACTAATGGTTATTTTGGTGGGATCGGTTTGTTAGTTTGTTTATGATTATTTATTTATTTGGGTTGATTATTTTCCTTGTTTTTTATGTATTTTATTTTTTATTTTTATTTATTCTATTTCATCTTTTCTAACGGGAGAAGTTTGTTAATTTGTTTATTATTTTTTTTGGGGGGGGGGGTAATTTATTTTACTTGATTTTTTTATATTATTTTGTTTATTTGTGTTTATTCTTTTCAGTTTTGTTTTCATGTCTGCTTTTGGGATGAGCTCAGATCGTTTATTTAGTCATTTATTTTGATCAGGGAAGGTAATGATAGCTATTTTTCCTCCAAGCAAAGTTTGCAGGTTTTTGATTGATTGTTGTAGGCTGATGATCTTTTCCTTATTTTACATGATACTTTTGGTGTGATTTGTGCTTTGTTTTTAATTTCCCAGATATACTTAGAAAGCATTATGCTGTACGCGTATTTACTATTTGTGAAAGATTTTTGGTGTACATAGTTTCTTTGTTTCCAGGATCCTTCAGTTACTCCTACGTATACTTTTTCTTCCTTATCTGGCGTTTTTACCGTGACTTGGTATATTACGTTATTTTGTAAGCAATTACCGTTTAAGGAACATTCATTCTTTATTCTACAGTTAGAACTGGGTGTAATTTGTTCGGGTAGTTTGTTGATTTTTTTCCTGTTGTGCTTTTTTGATTATTTGTGTCATGTTCTCGGTACAACTGTAGCTGATTTTTACAGTGTTTTTTATTGAATATGTTATGTAGAGTGCTTGATTCCGGGAAGTGTTTGTTTAAGAGTTTGAGGAATATTTTGCCTACCCTTGTTTTCACGTTTTTGCTGTACGGTGGGTTGAACTATATGATATTTCTCTACCTGTTGGCCTTTTTTTGTGCTCTGTGGTGAGTGTTGCCAGGAATCCACCATCTTTTAAGGCTGTTTCGTAGTTTTCTTAGTTTCGTTAAATTTGGTTTCATTGCAAGAATTGTCGGAAATCCTGCGGTTAATCGATTTTGTTATCTGTTTGATAATTGAAGGCGGGTGATTGGAAGATGTGTTCATGTAAAGGGGTTTATCATTGGGTTTTCTGTATGGTTTCTGTGTGTGTCTTGTCTTAGGCTGAAGATAACATCCAGAAGATCTACTTCGTTTAGGTTAAATTTTATATCAATTTCAAGTCTGTTATTTTAAAAAAGCCTTATTATTGCTTTTCTAGTTTTGTCTTGTTTGCTTTGATTGTTATAGTTTCTTCAAATTATGAGACCATCGTCCCTGTAGAGTCCTGTATCATTTTTAGCTAAGCAAAATTATAGCTAAATATAGCACACCTTAAAAGTATATTTCTTCGTGCATATATATATATATATATAATATTAGTGGAAAATATACATACATATGCAAAATATATAAATACCCATACATGTATATTTTTATAAGAAAAAAAATTCCAAGAGGAAGAATCCAGGTAGAACTCAATGTCCAGGACAGAGTAAGGATACAATAAAAAGGCTTAAACACTAATATTCCATGGTCATAATTTATTCTATTGGAATCGTAAATACGATCCAATTCATTGGAACTACAAATTCAAAATTTACGATTCCAATGGAATAAATTATGACCATGGAATATTAATGTTTAAGCCTTTTATTATATATATATATATATATATATATATATATATATATATATATATATATAAAAGAGAAAGGATATTTATATATATATATATATATATATATATATATATATATATATATATATGAGAAAGCATATGTTCCACCAAGAATAAATTATAATAATAAGAGTAATTAAAGGAATTTCAATCATAATATATATAATATGCACTATAATAATCAGAAATAATAATATAATATTTAAAATTAAAATAAAAAAAGATACTTTTATCTCCTCATGTGTGGAATTCAGAATCTAAAATCCATCCATAGAAGTAAATTAACACTTTATTTACAATATATATGTCCGTGTGTGTGTGTACCTACTGATACATACATCCATACACACCCACAGAACTAGTATCTAGTACTTTCTAGAATTAAATTGAAGTTTTTAGCTTCTGTATTGAAACATGAGAGCCCTTACGTAGCGACGGAATCATATTTTTTTAAAATAATTATGATATAGGCTGTATTTATGTATTGTGCCCTGTTTTTTTTTAAATAAAACAAAAATACTAATGATTATTAACCTAACGGTTCTTTCATATTTCCAAATATATATATATATATATATATATATATATATGTGATGGACTCTCCCGTCGGTTTCGACGTGTGAGGTTCTGACAACTTTGTTTATTTAACCTTGTGTGTGAGTCGCAAGTGACATTTCAGTCCTGCTAATGATTTGCAAAGAAGTCCAAGGATTGTACAAGAGTGTGGATTCTTGGAGTATATGACTGAAATAGCAGCAGATATTTTATTCCTTTCCCTAGTTTGACGAAGCTTGGCAATGTTTGATGCTGCCTTGTTCTCGATGCCATTGTAGCATGTAGTCTTCCATTCATTACGATCAATTACGATGTTCTCAAAGGTAGTGGGATTTATATTCGCAGCTAAGAGGTTACTCTTCAGCTTGTCCCTGTACCTAAGCAAAGGTCGATCCACGTTTCGATACCATTGTCAAGTTGACCATACATGAGCATTTTTGGAATATATATTCTTGCGGAGTGGTCGAGTCCAGTTCTGAAATTTTGTCATTTGGCCATATTTTAAGAAGTTTGTCGGGCTGAAATGCTCTCTATCTCTCTCTCTTTCTTTTTCTCTCTCTCAAATTTAAAGAATCTTGTAAAAAATAGAAAAAAGAAAAACAATAGAAACTTATAGAATAGCAACCATAAATCGAGAAATTGTTTGTTCAAGCCCATTAAAGCCGTCTCCTTAAGATAAAAGGATTTCTTTCAATGAAAAGCAAAAACATTTTCTATTAATGCATCTGATTTCATGATATTGGTCTACAACGTCAAAGACGTATGCTTCACTTGCTATCAAAAACCTTATTATGTTCTGGTAAAATCGCTTCGGACAAGAATGTTCGTATAAAAAAACAGAAATGTGCTATTGAATTGCGAAAATAAATTGTACTCACTGGTATTTTTCGACGTTTATTAAGTCCCAAAATAGGGAGGGGAGCACAATTAGGCAGAGGTTAATACTGTAACAAGGGCGATTTAAGTGATAAGCCACATTTTTCCTAACCTAGTTTATTTCATTTAGATCCGTTTTCTTCCATCACTTTTATTATTAGATATCCCATACTGTGATGATAGATTTGCCAAGAATTAATTTAAATTAAATCGGCTAGATTATATATATATATATATATATATATATATATATATATATATATATAAAGAACATCTAATATATATATATATATAAACTTAAAAATACACGACTAATATTTAGCCATGAACCAACTTTGGCAAAAATGATATAACTGATTTAATCAGTAAATGTGTGGAAATTGGAGGAAAAGTTGAAGCACGTCTAAAAAACTAAATTAGTGATTAAAATATATATGCGGAAATTTAAGAAAGGATGATGTAAAAACTCAAATGTGATTAATTACTCAAGGACCTCCAAATAAATGAAGGCTGGAATTTAAGATAAACAGCTTCTAACACTTGCAAATGGTGTTTAGACCGTGCCATATGCAAAATAAAGAATGGGCCAATAGTAAAACAGGCAGAGCACTGGTCATTCACTAATTGGTGCTGTCCAATTGCCGAATCGTGTACTGATTGTGAAACACGGGTGCTATTACTTAGATTTAATCTAATAATTTTTGGTACGTGTTCATCCTAACTTGTCTCCAACCTAAGACTAGTTTGCTCTATATATACACTTTCTCACTGACATTTAAATTTGTAAATTAAAGAGCTTTTACTAAGATAGGACAACCGATCCTTAGTAAAGGAAGGAAACATTGGACAGGTCCGCAAAACAATCTTATTTCTTTATATATATATATATATATATATATATATATATATATATATATATATATATATATATATATTAAAACAAATAAGATAAAATGTTCAAACTTGTAGTCGAGCATCTTCTCGACTACAAGACTCGCATTTTTTTAAGCTAGCTGCAATCGGAACGATTTCAAATGATAATACAATTCATTTTTAAATGAAAAATGAATATGAAGTTTTAATTAAAACCTGAAAATTTTCAATTAACACTAGATTTTTAGAATTTAAATCAGGCGCTGAAATTTTAATTCTCACCCTGACAATGAATCTGCCTACAACACTTTCAGAAATGAACACATAACATTTTCACTGTTGCTCCAATAGATTTTTTGTGTTCATGTGACTAAAGTTACAATGTTAGTCTTTTTTAACCAATAAATATGCCTTCACTAACTCTAAGACAGTCTCATATAACTGTTGTCATTTAACAGCGGCCTGGTTTCAATAATCAAAGCATTTCCCATGCTGTCAGATGCAACAATTTTACAGTGTGAATAAGAGATGAGGCAGAACAAGTGAAAAAGAAATCTATCAGCATTTGTGACAGGTTTATGCGTGTTATGTTACATTAAAATTTCATAGATATAAACAGTCTACAGCCTGAGATAGATAGATAGATAGATAGATAGATAGATAGATAGATAGATAGATAGATAGATATCCTTGGGAAAGTTATGCATCTCTCTTCTGTTCCCACTCCACAGATATAAGTAAAATAGTAAAGTCGGTTGGATTTTTTAGCTTTGCTTGGGTAACCAGACTCTGAAGGAAATTTCAATACCCCATGTCAACACTGTTGCAGAGTTATTGGCTAGGGTTAAATCGAATTGGTAAAATTATCTAACAAACGGAATTTTCATTTTTCACGGAGTTTTCAATGAGCAATAAGCGTAGAGAGAAAAGAACAGCTCAAAGATAATACGAAACAGACAATATATTTGCAAGACAAAACTCGACAAACCAACAGTAATAAGGCAAATGGTTAACAATCACGTAACTGTCGCGGTTTGACTTCAACACAAAAAAGGACAACAATATGGCGAGTGAAACTAAGAATTGGTCTATTTTATTGGTTAGGAAGAAATCCCAGCATGCATCTGAAAAATGTGTATATAAATTTGGGCAGTAGGCATCTTTTCAGTCGTTCTGAACAGAATTTGAACCGAAAAATTATATATACATACACACACACACACATATATATATGTGTGTGTGTGTGTGTGTGTGTGTGTGTGTGTGTGCAGGTGCCCCCCCCCCTCAAAAAAATTGACAGCATTTTGTAGTCTAATAATATAGCTCGAATGATTTGAAATTTAAACAAAATGTGTAAAACTAAGTTAACTGCGCGGGTTTATGTATCGGGCATGCCAGTGATAATGACAATGTGTTGTTGAAATGGCCACAACGTTCATCTGACTTGAACCCTTGTGATATTTTTCTATGGGGCTATGTGAAAGGACAGATCTATATCCCCCTCTTCCTACAAGCCGAGAGGAACTTACACAGAGAATCAGTGAGGCGCTGGAGCCTGTTACGTAAGACATGCTACAACGTCTCTGGCAGGAGCTGGTGTAACGACTTGATTTATGTCGTATCACAGGTGGTTCGTATATTGAACATTTGTGAAGATTTGTGAGATCGGTTAGAAAATCCACATCCTTTTGAATATCTTGTTCGAATCTTTTGATAAATAAATCTTTTATTATTCAAAATGAAGCCTGTTTAATTTTGTTTGCTTGGACCATGTAGTTACTCAGATATTCACGTTTTAAATTATGTCAATTTTCAAGGGACACCTACACACACACACACACATACACACACACATACACATATATATATATATACACTACCCGAAAATCTCATTGCTTTTCATATTTATACAAATTAATACTAACTTATTTTTTGCTATTTTTGATATCATAACAAATCCATAGAATTTTTAGTCGATCCGCAAAGCAGTTTGAGTACTATTTGTGTGTGTGTGTGTGTGTGTGTGTGTGTGTGTGTGTGTGTGTGTGTGTGTGGTTTTTGGTTCTTTTTGGGTCTTTATTTTTGTTGTCTTTTAAGTATTCCTTTCACTATATTCTGACAAACATCTTAAATGGAATTATGGTATATCTTGCAATCTCCAGAAGCTTATAAGTCAGATATTTTTTTCGTTCTAACGTAACTACTTGACTATATGACGATATATTCCGCCTTTACATTATATCAAACACATTGTTATCGATAACGTTCGCTAGGAAATCAACAATCCGAAGTTTTGTTATTCGAATCGTTCATGCAATGTTCATTTAGTCTTAAATGCATGTGTATTCGTGTACGTCGCTAAACGCCTTCGGATTTCATTGACGGTGTTTTATGAGACGAATAATGGGAGAATTCATATTCATGTAGAACCGAACACAAAATGGCGACATCGGATAATTATATGCAATATTTTTCAGTGTATAAAAGTAATACCCGTTAAATATTTTACTCTTTTTTTTTTTTTTTTGTTCTGTCAAGCAATAAATCTGTGTATATCTATCGAGTGTCTTTTAGAGCTTTTCTTTCTCGTTAGTTATATATTTCTTTTGCGTTTTTAGTTGTTTATTTTTTATCATCGTCTTTTCTCTTTATGTAAGTACGTTCTTCTATAAAATGTAAACCTGCTAACCTGACTTCATTTAAAAATCAGAGCCTTGACCAAACTTTCTAACCTAATGGAATCTAGATGCTTATAATACCAAATTGGTAACTGGACAATGTGTTAATGTCTTTTCTTTTTCACAAATATAAAAAAGTTCAATTAGTAGTAACACTAAACCTAAACCTCAAACTATCAAATAGATTATTTGCCACTCTATGATAATTTTCTCTTCTTTATTTAAAAAAGGAATATTATCTCAAATTTACAGATCTAAACGTCATTTCTGTTCTCTTTCGTTATTCACTTCTCTCTTAATGTTATACGCATAAAACACTTGTAATAGTTATTCTTCCATCCTGAAGAGTGATTGGTTCCTTCAGACAATCTTGCCGTAGATACACCCACTGTTGTTATAGCTTCAGTACACGTGCTGCTCTTAAGCTACTAATGTGTTACGTGTCTCAAGATCGTGATTAATTTTTGTAACCTTTTCTTGGAGGATTCTGGGAGGTTTTCCTTTGTGATGTCCGTTGACAATTAACCGAGAAGACAATACATTCCCATTTCCGATGTTAAATTTTATAAAATAAAACACGAAATTTCATTCAAAAAAGAAATGACAGAACAAATGAAGAAACTTTAAAACCTTTATGGATTTCCTTTGCAGATTGATTGAAAACGGAATGACAACGATAGCTTCCGAAAAATAGTTTCATTCTTAACAAGAACGTCTATAAAACTTGGATATAATTCGGTAAATTTGGTAAATTTTCTCTCGAAAATAGCAGCGGATTTCACCCGCTTACTGTCGCTTCACAAAATAAGATACATTCACTACTTGAAATCGTTGAAACAAAATTTTAAATGAACATTTCATTCATAAATTGGCCTGTTATAGTTAAGGAAAGTTTTCAAATAGATGCCAATTTGTTGAAGCCAAGTTAAATGCAAATTTCAAATACTTTTCTGCACTATATAAGACGATATTCCCAAACAGAACTAATTTTGACATGAAAATCAAAACAATCTTTGAATAAAAGAACAGTAATTAAGGAAAGTTCATTAATGTAATAAACTTTTTTATTTTAAATCAGTATGCAAATTAGTTAAATCTGAAGAATGATAGTGTCTAGAAGTAGATGATATATAATAAAGATATTGAGCTTATAGCTTGTGAATTACTATGAAGTAAATCTGGGACTTTTTAATCTCAGAATTCGTGCAAGAATTGAGCACCAATTTCGCATTTATTCGTATAGATTCCATTATATAGGTTCTAATTATTTCGCTATTATGTCTTGAATGTATAACTAATTTCTATTTTCCCATCTTTACACTATATTAATTATATTCTATAAATTGCCTCATGTTCGGTCAGCCATGAAATAAAAATAACTGTACGAAAAATAAGGATCTATGTACATGAAATCGTCTTTAAGTGACAGCAGCAGAATTATCGTTGAACTTTTAAAAGGTAAGCTTAAACATTAAATCAATACTTAAATGCAGGGAGCATTTTTGAGTTCTGTAGTTTATTGATGCTTATCAGATCAACTCCTCCCTAGGTGTTGTGACGGTGGCCAAACCAAGAGTCCTCCACATGAGCAAACTGAAATGCCTCCCGATAGGGCGGCTTTTAAGCTCCCTTAAAATTTTAGCTAGTTTAAAAATTTTAAGCTAGCTGCAATTTTGGATACAAAAGGAAAATAACAGTTACTCTCCTTGGACTATGAAAGCAATGAAAATGGCTAGTATAATATATTAATATATATTTTTCAACCTCGCATGATCTGGCAACCCTGAGTCTGAGTTAATCGAAAATCGTTCCCTGCGCTTAACTTTTCTAGGGGTTTTGAATGAGCTATGAATCATTGAAATCGGACCAGTGGGAGCGGAGGCGTTGCTTGGACACACAATCACACAAACACATACACTCTACTTTATATATAAGATGATAGAATAGGTTTGTTAAGAAAAAACTATCAAATGAGTACATTACAAAATTATTTACATTAAGAATATTTTTCAAGTCACATTGGTTAACAAAGAATTCAATCATCACAGATTTTTGGACGCTGAAGCATGGTCTTTTGGTGAGAGATAGATCTTGGTTGATTATTACTATACTGCGAAGGCCTGGTGTCAACTAAGTTCAATTTAGTAAAATAACAACAGCTTGGTAAATTTTGACGCTTTAGCATGGAGTAATGATTAGTCCATTAACCGTCAGCAAGTTGACTATTACTACTGAGAATTTAGTTTAATCCTGAGAGAGTGCTCTACATTTGAGGCCTTGTGCCAAAATATCCTGTCCTTTGTATAGCTTTTCATTTATGTTGCCTCTTGGTTATTTCTCCTAAACTTTGCTTCGTTATCCATTTCCTCATGGTCTCTACGTAGATTATGCGCTGTTTTTCTCTGTTCCTCTTACCTTCTTGTGAGTATCAAATTTTCCAAGCTTTCTTTCCTCATTATACACCCTAGAATTTTCAGTTCTTTCTTCCTGATGCTAAACATTGGTGACCTTTTTTTCCAAAACTTCGACGTTGCTCACATGTTCGGTGCATGGTATTCTCAGCATCCTCCTGTAGAACCACATTTCCGTTGCTTTAAGTCTCTTCTTCATCTGTGAGCAGATTTTCCTGTTTTCACTGCCATATAGGAGGACTGATATTACGTAGCAATTCACTACTGTTTTCTTTGTTTGTAACGAAACTTTTATGTTTTTTAATATTTTACTTAGCTTTTGGAAAGCATCTTTCGCTATCGCAGTGCGCATACAGATTTCAGTGTCACACTTTCCGTCCTATATTAAAACACTTCCCAGATATTTTAATTGTTATACTTGTTTGATTTTGGTGTTTCCAATTTTTAATTTGCATGTTGAACAGTTCCTTTTACTAATAAACATGCATTCGTCCTTGTTGCAAATGTTAGTCCTTTCTTCTCGCTTTCCTTCAATACCTTCTTTAGAAGAACTTGTAGTTTTCTTTCTTTGTCTGCTATCAACACTGTGTCATCTGCATATCTGACGTTGTTATGATTGTGGCTGCCAACAGTAACTCCTGGTAGGACTTCTAATTCTCTCAGAATCACCTCACTGTCTAGGTTCAATAAATCCAATGAGAAGACAAGTCCTTAAGAGCTACAAACTCGGATCGAATTCACTATCAGGCTAACCACTATATGTATATATGTATATCTACGCAACTAGATTCATTGGTCTTAATGCTTGATATTATAAGTAAGCTATAGCAATTAACGTTCTTTATGCTTCTTTATTTTCAAATAAAAAGAAAAATTTGAATTTCTCTTACTCATCAAGCAATAAAAAAGTACAAAGAAATAATTAAGATTCTTATGCGGTCAGGTCCTATGAGTTTGGTTGGCAGCCAGTCTACCGCAGAAAATAACGGCGGCCTACCGCGGGAATTCCTCCGCTACATCAGTCATGGATCGAAAAAAACATGATCGCACAAGTTTACATCACTTATAGCTAACGAAGAAAGGATGCATTAACCTTTGTATAAGAGACGACGACGTATTGACGCATAAGATATAGTGAGATAGCTTTTATACTTTCTGAATGGAAGTTAATCTTCTGTGTTTTTTCCCTCCGCCTCGTTCAGTGTCTCGGAGAAAAGATAAGTCCTTATTTTCGTGACAAAAAGAAGTCAAAAGCGCCAAAACGGTTGAATTAAAGAAGCGATAAAGAAGTGCCATAATCATCTTCATCGCCATTTTTCTTCGCTGCGGCTGGGGATTGACACACGAACTAATCCAATTGTACGCGCCAAAAACGCTTACATGTATTACAAGATGAGTTTCAGTACAAATGTTATCGCTGTTATTTTGATTCGCATCATAATTAGTTTCTTTTTCTTTTCTTTTTTTTTTATCTCCAACTGGTTCATGGGAGGTGAATTTTTTCCTCTGTTTTGAAGATGACATTTTATTACGTTTTGTAGACGAAACATTTATTGATGTTTTCAAGGAATCAAACGTTTTCTGGAAAATTACATCGTCGATCAATTGTATTATTATTATTATTATTATTATTATTGTTGTTGTTGTTGTTGTTAAAACTTAGAGAAGAGCGTGATTTAAGAAAAGAAAAAGGAAAGATGCGGTGTTTAACAGTATTTCGACAGTATGACTCTTTTTGGAGTTACATTTAAGAATTTCTTACAAGTATTAAAATGTAAAAAAATACAAGTCTTTGTACAACTGTCGCTTATACACTGAATAATAATAATTATTATTATTATTGCTATTATTATTATTATTATTTTTAATGATGCATCATCTTTTCAGAGATGAATTTTAAGGGCCTAATTTCCAAGTCCGCCCCGGGGTCTATGATTAAAAAGGGCACTGTAGGTGAGTTATCTGTGCACATTTGGCACGTTTCGTTTAGATGGAGAGGGCTTTGCAGATGATATGTACAGCTCCGTATAAAGTAATCTTTTGTAGCTCTGAGATGCTGAGGTGTTCAGAGATTTCACTGTGATGATTTCTGGTGCCCCTCTTTATCATACCCAACGCGCCTCGAACAACAGGAATAATCGTAGCTTTAAGTTACGACATTTCTGGTACTTCCATTTGAAGGTCATTATTATTATTATTATTATTATTTCCTTTAATTTCTGTTGTATAAGTCTTTCCTTCCGGGTCCCATTCAGAGGCCTAAGATCAGAAATAGCATCATGACATTTTCATTGAACATATTTGTAAAACTAAATAAAACAACCTGAGAGTATAAAAATTTTATATAGATAATGACCTTCGGAGGGTATGAGCTGTGCTTGTGAGAACATTTTTTGCATTTCTTTAAGACATTTATTATTATTATTATTATTATTGTTGTTGTTGTTGTTGTTGTTCACCCAATCCAAGAATTATGCAGACTAGAGTGACTTTGTTTTAGTGACATAGGAGGAGGACGTATGAGCTGATTATGATTATGAGATAACGGTTGACCTTAGCCTTGAAGATGTAGTGTTCGGGAAGTATACTCCTGGGAGTCTGTTCCACAAAGTAACTGTTCTCAGGAAGAAGCTGTCTAAGTGGAACTTCCTTCTTGTTAATGGAATATGAAGGGAAGAAAAAGGATTCGATCCTGTGTAAATGGCAGGGAAGGTCTTAGCTGTAAGGGTGGGAGATCCAGAATTGGTTGAACTAACGAATGTAACCGAAAAGTGAGGATTGGGGAGCTCCAGCCTAGATATGACAGCAATGCTTCATTTGGGATCTGATCTGACACTTGTATAGATAAATGGTTCTTCAAGTCCAAATACACCTATAATGACGAGTACAACAGTCGCTATCATGTTTTAGAAAATATTCACTTCCGGGGCAAAGCTCAGTTATTTTCACAGATTTTTCACGTTATTTTTGTTAAAAATTTACCCTGTGATTTGCTGGAATGGCATGTGAAATCTAAAGTCGTTTACGATGACCAGTTCTGGTTTTCTGTGCAGGATTCAGTAAACTTCTCTCGAATTATATATGATTTTACTCTGTAAGAGTTTCAGTTTTGTGCATATACCATGTTCATATTTCAATATTTGCATAGTTTATAGGAGATTCCCGTTCCCACTCAATCAATCCTCTTTTTAATAAAGTTTCCCCAAATATCCATCCCACTTAATAATATCAATAAACTCCACAACGCTATTTGGAACAGACTTTCTATCTATACAAAAGTCAGATCAGATTCAAAATGGAGCATTGCTGTCTGTGTCGTTTCAGTTTTTTCTCGGATACTTCATTGTTTCGATCTATTTATAGAGTTGCTTAGTTACGACTCCTAGTGTTCCGGTGATTATTAGCGCTATCGTTTATTTGTCGTTTTATTCAATTTATGATTAGTAGCAGAAGAAATATTTTTTTCGTGTCTGCTTATTCTAGAACAGAGGCGATAATGTCTCTCCGAAGTTTATTTTGCTTTAAATATCCCTTCAAGACGGAGGCGATCATGACTCTCCAGAGATATCCTTTCTTTATTATCTGTGAATTGCCATGAGTTCTTGGGAAATATAGTGAAGTAGTTTCATCTTGTAATAATAATAATCGCTTTATAATGATCATTCTCTATAGCAATATTAATTGTCTAATAAAAGATGAAAGCCTATCTTACAGGCCAATGAATGAGTTCGATTGATGCCTTGTGACAACGTTTGCTATATTTAGTAAATATCTCGATACAATGAAATTGTACCTTAGCGTTATTGATAAAGAGATGGAAAATATGATCTTTGAAAAAAAAAATTTTTAAAAAAGAAAATAAATGGAAAAAAGCACAAGTTTCAATTTAATTTCAAAACTCCTCCCACGAACAGAAATTCATTAATTCTTGAAGAAATATTGATTTTCGGAACATATTTTCTTTTGATTTGTTTCTCCCTCTTTTCAAAGACTGTCTTTCTGATTACTGCCATTGTAAATTCTGTTGAATGCATCAATTTGTAGAACATCCTCCTCTGACAAATATTTTCCAAATTCCTCAATGCCATTCTCTTTATTGATATACAATTTCGAATAGAAATGTTTTCTTAGGCATGTTCACTTTTATATCGATTCATTTAATCATTATTTCAATTAACAATTGTATATTGATCGTTTCGTGCTTGTGGTATTTAAATCTACATTAGCTATGATACAACTCTGGTGAACATTATTACCCGAGACTATTATCGTCATTTTGTTGTTGTTTCATCCAGATCATTCCCCCAAGAATGCATATATAATATATACGTTCTGTCTAGCCACTTTCTTTATGTGTCTGGTCCCCTCAGGACGTAGGCGATTATGACTCTCTATAACTTCCTGTCCTTTGTAATTCTTGCCTTTTTGTTATTTCTCCAAAATCCTGTCCCGCCATCCTTTTACAACACTTTGCATCTTGGGGGGGGGTACGGTGTTACTTGATGTGAAATGATTTAAAAAATGCTAAATGCGTGTAAACTATCTACTTTCTATAAAAGAGGAGGCACTTGAATTTACAAAGACTCATCTTTTATTTTGACCATCTTATTTTTCATGCCTTGTTTTCCAGTACCTTGGCGATCATGGCCCTCCACAATTTTCTGTTCTTTGTAGCTCTTAATAATTATTTTTTTTATTTCTCCTAAACCCTGTTCTGGCCTCCTTTTACTCAAGCTCACTAAGTATGTTATTCGTTGTTTCCATTTTTCCTACATCTTTCAATCTGTCCTGTGAGTATCATATTTTCCAAGCTGCCTTTCCTCATTATGTACTCTAGATATTTCAGATGTCTCTTCCTGATGTTAAGTATGTTTCCTTTTTGTTTGTATTTTCTCTAAAACTTTGTCGTTGCTCACATAATTACGATAAAAATGTACAGATAAAAACAAACTTAGCTTTTATAAAAGCAGAAGATTTAACCAGTAAAATTTTAAAATTTGCTTAAATGCTGATGTCATTTTTGTTAGTATGGTTTCTGTTAAATTTGGTTATCATTGTTTTTAATGATTTAAAAAATAGAATTATTTCTTAACAGAATATTTTTAGATAAAAATCCCAAGATAAAAAATCCCAGGAAACGTGACCGATGCAATTTTCGTTGTTACTGTGGAGAACTGTCACAACTTTATTGACATTTAATTTTCGAGCGAATATATTAAAATGTATTAGATCTATCATTTAGATTTGAATCTTATAGCTATAGATGATTTTAAGTGTTATTTCTGGGTTTTATAGCCTAAATAAAATGAAAAAGTTTTCATTTTGAAAAGTCGAAATAATAGGCCAATATAAAAAAAACTAATTAAAATATACAAAAATAGGTACCCTTTTACTTTCAGCTTGATCTTTTAAAACAATTTATAATCAATGTGACGCCTTTTTTATATATTCCAGTCAATGAAGAAGTACTTTACTGTGATTTTGTCTTACGTTTCTATCGGAATTATTACAGACAATCTTTACGGCCATGTGTTTCTACGAGGTTTTGGGGAGAATGGAAACAAAAATGATACTTGTACTTAACATCAGGAAGAGTCAGTTGATATATCTGGGCAGATTGAGGAAAGCAGCGTGTAACGTACTTGATGGGCTTGTGTAAATGGATGCTAGAACAGGGATTGGGAGAAAAATGACAAAATGACAACATTTATTAAGAGCTACAAGGGACAGAAATGTATAGAAGACCATGATAGCCTTCGTTTCGAAGGGACACATCACATAGAAGAAGAAGAAGAAGAAGAAGAAGAAGAAGAAGAAGAAGAAGAAGAAGAAGAAGAAGAAGAAAAGAAAAAGAAGAAAAAGAAGTTTGTAATTCACATAAATGCTATGACTAAAACCAGAAACTCACTGCAGTTACTTACATTAAAAATATATTGGAAAAGCTACTCGACAGATCATGGAAATTAGATTTTCTTTTACAATGGTTTTTACCGTGTACAAGGCTCAAAATCCACTCAAGGTAGAGGGTTAGCGATCACTGAATATGAAGAAAAAATTTTTTGTCATGCGTTCAAAACAAACACCTACACCCACGATACTAACCTATGATTTGACAATATGAATAAATTTAGTAAAAAATATATTATTATTATATATGTCTATGAAAGTTACAAGTATCCACTTTTTGAAAGACTGTGATCTTCCGAAAAGAAAATGCCAGGTAGAAAATGTGTTTTTCTAATAAGTATCGAGAAAATTTTGCCTATACATATCACGGGGGGGTCCCTCGACCTACGTCGGAGATCAGTTGCTAGGGCGCGATGTAACCTGATTTTCAACGTAGGTCGGAACTCACCTTCATAAGCACCCATGAATCTGGTTTACACTTGGGGGTCATAATGAAGGGCAAAAGTTTAAAAAAAAAAACAAAAAAAAACTAAAGGCGAAAGGTAGCGAATGTAGCCCAATCCAATTTGGCATACGGCTGGTGAGGAAACAACGCCGTCTTCCTCATATAGCGTGACGACGTATTATCATGAGAGATGACGCTGTAACCACGAAACACCTTACGTCGTGTCCGACGTTAACATTCTGTATATACTATTTTAGATATTATAAGCAAAAATTAATGTCAGAATGTTTTTAGATGTATCTGTCGTTGAGCGGTTTTAAATTTATATCTTTTTTCAAAATACATTATTGTGTCATGAGAAAAAAAAAACAAACACTCCAATGCAATATCATCTCGAGTGTCTTTTCAATGAGTTTTACTTTTCTTTATTCTTTTTTTTTTTTTTTTGCAAATCTGTAAAAAGTGGATTATTTGTCATGATAACTTGATCCACTTAAATGAACAAAAAATAATGTAAAAGAATCTGAATATCAACTCTGTTCATCTCTTAAAAAATATCTCAAGTATTTCCCCAAATACAAAGCTATATTAAATGTATTTTTTAAAAATAAGATAAAATATAAAAACATTCCGTGCGTGTATGAGCGCATGTAAAATGAAAAGTTGAAGCGAAAATCACACAGACGTTGGAAAGGAAGAGAAGACTGAAAGAAAAAAAATCTTAAATGTCACTGAGATAGATAGATAGATAGATAGATAGATAGATAGATAGATAGATAGATAGATAGATAGATAATGAAATGAAGAGATTGAGATAGATAGATAGATAGATAGATAGATAGATAGATAGATAGATAGATAGATAGATCTGTGGAAGTTTAAGGATAGATATATAATTTTACTTGTGAGAGAGTACTATAGAAAGGGATAGATAGATAGATAGATAGATAGATAGATAGATAGATAGATAGATAGATAGATAATGAAGAGATTGCGATAGATAGATAGATAGATAGATAGATAGATAGATAGATAGATAGATAGATAGATAGATAATGAAGAGATTGCGATAGATAGATAGATAGATAGATAGATAGATAGATAGATAGATAGATAGATAGATAGATAATGAAGAGATTGCTAGATAGATAGATAGATAGATAGATAGATAGATAGATAGATAGATAGATAATGAAGAGATTGCGATAGATAGATAGATAGATAGATAATGAAGAGATTGCGATAGATAGATAGATAGATAGATAGATAGATAGATAGATAGATAGATAATGAAGAGATTGCGACAGATAGATAGATAGATAGATAGATAAATAGATAGATAGATAGATAGATAATGAAGAGATTGCGATAGATAGATAGATAGATAGATAATGAAGAGATTGATAGATAGATGATAGATAGATAGATAGATAGATAATAATGAAGAGATTGCGATAGATAGATAGATAGATAGATAGATAGATAGATAGATAGATAGATAGATAGATAGATAGATCTGTGGAAGTTTAAGGATAGATAGATAATTTTATAGATGTGGAAAGGGATAACAGATAGATAGATAGATAGATAGATAGATAGATAGATAGATAGATAGATAGATAGATAGATAGATAGATAGATAGATAATGAAGAGATTGATAGATAGATAGATAGATAGATAGATAGATAGATAATGAAGAGATTGCGATAGATAGATAGATAGATAGATAGATAGATAGATAGATAGATAGATAGATAGATAGATAATGAAGAGATTGGGATAGATAGATAGATAGATAGATAGATAGATAGATAGATAGATAGATAGATAAATGGATGATAGATAGATAGATAGATAGATAATAATGAAAGATTTAGATAGATAGATAGATAGATTTAGATAGATAGATAGATAGATAAATGAAGAGATTGCGACAGATAGATGAATAGATAGATAGATAAATAGATAGATAGATAGATAGATAATGAAGAGATTGCGATAGATAGATGGATAGATAGATAGATAATGAAGAGATTGCGATAGATAGATAGATAGATAGATAGATAGATAGATAGATAGATAGATAGAAAAGCCTTAGATAATGAAAAGATTGCGATAGATAGATAGATAGATAGATAGATAGATAGATAGATAGATAGATAGATAGATAGATAGATAGATAGATCTGCAATTTAGATAGATATATAATTTTATTGTGAGAGTACTATAGAAAGGGATTGACAGATAGATAGATAGATAGATGATAGATAGATAGATAGATAGATAGATAGATAATGAAGAGATTAGATAGATAGATAGATAGATAGATAGATAGATAGATAGATAGATAGATAGATAGATAGATAGATAGATAATGAAGAGATTGCGATAGATAGATAGATAGATAGATAATGAAGAGATAGATAGATAGATAGATAGATAGATAGATAGATAGATAGATAGATAGATAGATAGATAAATGAAGAGATTGCGATAGATAGATAGATAGATAGATAGATAGATAGATAGATAGATAGATAGATAGATAATGAAGACATTGATAGATAGATAGATAGATAGATAGATAGATAGATAGATAGATAGATAGATAGATAGATAGATAGATAGATAATGAAGAGATTGCGATAGATAGATAGATAGATAGATAGATAGATAGATAGATAGATAGATAGATAGATAATGAAGAGATTGCGATAGATAGATAGATAGATAGATAGATAGATAGATAGATAGATAGATAGATAGATAGATATTAAAGCGATTGAGATAGATAGATAGATAGATAGATAGATAGATAGATAGATAATGATAGATTGTGATAGATAGATAGATAGATAGATAGATAGATAGATAGATAGATAGATAGATAGATAGATAATGAAGAGATTGAAAGTGATAGATAGATAGATAGATAGATAGATAGATAGATAGATAGATAGATAGATAGATAATGAAGAGATTGCGATAGATAGATAGATAGATAGATAGATAGATAGATAGATAGATAGATAGATAGATAGATAGATGTGTGTGTATGAGAGAGATAGAGAGATAGAGAGAGAATGAGTAAAAAGTGTCATCTGTTATCATTAACAGCGGTCCTGGTTTCAATAATCAAAGCATTTCCCATGCTGTCAGATGCAACAATTTTACAGTGTGAATAAGAGAATCAGGTTGAACAAGTGAAAAAGAAATCTATCGACATTTGTGACAGGTTTATGTGTGTTATGTTACATTAGTTTTTCATAGACAGATATGAATAGACTACAGCCTGAGATAGATAGATAGATAGATAGATAGATAGATAGATAGACAGACAGACAGACAGACAGACAGACAGATATTGTACTGGCTGAAATAATGATTTCTAGAGGACGACGAAAGAAATGTCAAACGTTCGATTTAAAACCGAGGTAGAGGAACAATTAATTCTTTGGATTTCTGTTTTCTATTTAATATCGACTGATTCCGTAAAATGATGGTTATCAGATTCGTCTTCCCAGGTATGGAGGAAGTTCCACTCAGACAGTTTTTTCCCCATGAACTGCTATTTTGTAGAGCACACTCCCGCGTGGGTGCTTCCTCGAACACAACAATCTTAACCTATTGAAGGCATAGGTCAATCTTTATCTATCATCTTAACCTTCACTTCCTTTTACCTCCTCTTACATTCATATATCACACTTTATTCATAAACACTCTACTTTGAGTTGCTCTTAAGACTTAAACTTTTGTAAAAGAAATTCTCTCAAGTATGCTTCTATCTTTGTGACTATGCGCTTGTGCCAATGTCGGCTTTAGTAAAACTACTACTACTGTACTGTACTGATGAGGCATTCACCCTGGGCGGATTGAGCCGGCTTCTTCCTGTTATGAGAAGAAGATTCTTTGGATAAATTACAGAAGTAGGGTACCCAGGCCTAGTAAAACGTTTGACATCAAACGCTATTTAAAGTGACTGGGTTGGTGTGATACAATTAATCGGTAATGGCAATTCAGATTTTAAATGACGATTTTTCTCAACATATCTAATCAGTTAGGGAGCTCTGATCCCCTGTTCGTTAATCTCCTAGCGTACTGAAACAACTTACTTGTGAACGTTATTCGTTTTAAATTATTTTGGGGTTTTTTTTTTTATCTTGACCAAAATTTTCACCTCTTTTTATACTGATAGTTCAACCAATACAAGGCCCAAGGGCCACTGAAGCTAGAAGGTTACTGAGCGAGATTCTTGTAAGGAAGGGGAATGGAGTGAGTAAAAAGTGCAGATTATGAGGATATGTAGGATAGATATCTGTTGATCCTGGATATAAAAAACCAGGATTGTAGTTGTCATCCTTATGGGAGTTTCTTCTACAAAGTAACTCTTCTAGAGAAGTAATTCCTGAATGGATTTTACTCCTTATTAAAGGATCGCGAAGGGAATTTTGATTATTTTCAACCGTGAACATCACATAGCAGGTCTTTGATGTGAAGGTCTGAGCGACAGGGTAGTTAAAAACTAGATACGTTTTGGCTGTGGGGTAAGGGCTGCAGAATGGAGAATAATTCATCAGCCACAAGGTCGCGAAATCATTTTTTTTTAAACTCTGTCCAGGTTGGAAAATTAATACTGACCAGTACCAGCCCAGATCTGACTCTTATGAAGACAGAGCATGACAGCAACAGTTTGGTATTTTAATGCAATCGACCGTTCTTCTAAAACCTTATGACACGAATATATATGCGTTCCATTTGAGGTCGGGAGTGAGCTTTAGACCGAAGATTGATGCAGGTTTAGGGTCTACTCGGTGGTAATGAAATGTTACTCGCTTTAACTGCAACATTTCGATTTAGCGCTCTGAAAAAAATCTTGCATTATCTTTAGAAACAGTTTCCTTGATTCCCGAAATTCTTCGAATTAATTTCCTAAATTTGTCGTTTTTAATACATTTCAACGGACGTATTCTTCGACTTTATCCAAGACAAAAACAAACGTACACGAAGGGATAACGGCAATATATCATCGCATAAATCGATAGAATAGATCCGGTGAGACCATATTAGAATACTGCATTCAGATTCTAACACAAACACACCCACACATACACCCACACACACACACATATATATGCATATATATATATATATATATATATATATATATATATATATATATATATATAAACGTTTATACTACATAGGATTGATCAAAATCACTTGTTCGACGTTTCACTGGCTCAAATATAAGATTGTCGTGATTGCTTGAACAACTCATGTTTCAGGAATCCACTCTAATTACCAACATAAGAAGTTGGGAAAAAATCTGATGCTCTCTGATCATTGAAGACAGGAAATTAGGTTAGATACTTTTACTGGAAAGAAACCGGGGGAGAAAAAAAAAGAATTATGGATCATTGATAAACAAGCGCACGCACACACACACACACACACACACACACACACACACACACACACACATATATATATATATATATATATATATATATATATATATATATGTATGTATGTATGTGAATACTGCGTATATTTTGGTAGCATGTTTTCATTGAGGCATGTTTTGTTGAATAATTTAGACAAGTTTTGTTTACTTATTGGAACCTTTCAAATTCACGGACAAGCTTTTTGATGTTATTATTAAAGGAAGAAAGAAAACCGCCATGTTGATACATTTTATTTTATTCCGAGCACTTGCAACATGGCACAAAGCTTGTCCGTACATATGAAAGGAAGCAACTGAAAATAAGTAAACAAAATTTGTCTAAAGTATTCAACGAACCCTGTCACAATATATATATATATGTGTATGTATGTGTGTGTGTGTTTGTGTGTGTGTGTTGGGGCGTTTTGAACAATAAAATTATTGAGAAATTAAAACATTAAAATTTTCAGATACACTAGCTAGTATATAATTTTTTTTTGTTTTGTTTTATTATTTTAAATATATTTCTCGACTAGTTTCGGCCAGCATGGGCATCATCAGTAAGAGAAAAAAATTCTGCTTATTATTAGCAGTGAACTACAGAAATGAATGACATTCTAAATTTGTCTTTTTTACCATTAATTTTGGTCAGTCCTTGTGTTGGTCAAACGGCCTCTTTTTAAGTTATTTTTAAGATAGGGGCTGGACAGATCCAGGTTACTCTGAAGTTCCTTGGTCATTTTGACATTTTTATTGGTTCATAGGAAGAGGATGTGTCTGTGTTAAGTGTATGTTATCATTTAGTTCTTTGGGAGTGTGTATGATGTGTGTAAGTATATATATTAGTATGGGTGTGCTTGTATGCATGAGACCTCAACACCTCAGCGAGCATATCTGTCTTCTGTGGGTAAGAAATGTGGGTAGGGCTCTATTTATGGGGTTATATATTAATTCTATGTTGTTAAATTTGTGGTTAAGCCCGTCTAGATAGAGTGTTTTGAGGCGCAAAATCCATTTGTCTTCATGGTCTTCTAGAATTGTCTACATGGTCTTTTTCTATTTTTCTTATTTTTTCAATTATAGTGAATTTGGCATGGCTTTTAAAATCATGTTTTTCTATAAAAATGTTATTCTGGAGGCAAAAATTTTCGTGGGAAGCCGAGTTAATTCGATTACAACAATTATTAATTCTATAGTGAAAGTGCCATTCAGATTTTCCCACATATTGTTTCTGGCATAGTGTGCATTCTAGGAGGTAAATTATGTTATGACTTCTACAGTTAGAGTCG
Source organism: Acanthosepion pharaonis (assembly GCA_903632075.3). Classification (NCBI taxonomy): domain Eukaryota; kingdom Metazoa; phylum Mollusca; class Cephalopoda; order Sepiida; family Sepiidae; genus Acanthosepion; species Acanthosepion pharaonis. Next base: position 714,125 of record CAHIKZ030000336.1, on the reverse strand, counting down.
TGGTAGATTTTTGGAAGTAGATTTAGTGACTGAGCTAGTGAATGAATTGGTGTGTCTAATGTGGTTGCAGCATAAGCTCCTTTTTGTTGTTAGATTTTTTTTATTATTGGTTTATTACGGATTACCTTATCCTCTGAAATATGGTTACTAACTATAATTTTCTTAAGGTTCTTAGGGCTAGGATATGCTAGAAGCTGGGTTCCTCAAACAAAATTGTTAGGTCTAGATTGAGATGTAGTATTTTCCCAGCGACTTTTGATAATAGAGAAAAAGTAGTGTTAAAAGTGGTTACTAGAGGGATGCGTCTGGATTTATTTTTAATTTTGTACATTAAGGTATCTTCTCTAACTGTGGAAATTCATTTGTTCCCTGATTAGGTGTTGTTTATAGCCCCGTGTTACTCGGGATTTTGAGCGTGTTTCATTGTTGGAACATATCCTTCTGAGTCTAAATTCTAGTGAATAGGGTAGGTTCTCCTTGAGGTGTATATATATATATATGTGTGTGTGTGTGTGTGTGTATGTATGGGTGCGCTTGTATGTGTGTGGGTGTGTCTTACGGCAATGTCACGTTGAAACACTGGTTCTCGTACGACCACCTAAGTTAAGCAACGTGGAGCCTGGCCAGTACTTAATACTGTTTATTATAAAACAGAGCATTTACTTAAATATTTGTATCTATAAAAGAACGTATAAACATAAAAAATAACTCAAAATAATTGTCGGGGTTTGTCCATTTCATAATATATATATATATATATATATATATATATATATATATATATATATATATATATATATATATATAGATAGGTTGGTTAATAAAATAAGGAAAACGAAAAGGCACCAATGTGATCAGTGTGAAAAGAATTTATTATATATTAATTGTTAATTACAAAACAGAAATGAAACACGGAGATTAATGTTATTCTTTTCTTTTCGCACTCATTACATTGGGGTCTTTTCGTTTTCCCTTGTTCTATCTATCTATTTTAAATACTACAAGAAACACACGGGGACTCTTCCTCTCTCTCTCTCTCTCTCTCTCTCTCTCTCTATCTATCAATCTATCTATCTATCTATCTATATATATATATATGTGTGTGTGTGTGTGTGTGTGTGTGTGTGTGTGTGTGTGTGTGTGTAATTAAATGGAGAGCATGCGAGCGAGCAGTCTCAGGTCACAACAGAATTTCAGACCATTTTCAATCTGTCCATATCTACAAATGCTCTAAGTTTTTGAGCCCTTTTCCTCAATATGAATGTCAAGTTTTCAAATATCTACTTATCTATGTATCCGCTCACTTTCCTTCTGTCACATATTTACACACACACACACACAGAAAGAGAGAGAGAGAGAGAGAGAGAGCCACAATGTGCTAACCGTTCTTGGAAAAAAAACATCCCTATAACTCTAGATACATACACACAATTCATTCATTCAGTTGAAAAATAAAATTATTCTTGATAATGTCAACCAAAAACACTGGGAAATGCAGAATATTTGGACATTTTTCCACACTTTGTGTCCCGAAAAGAAAACATTTTTCCGAATACAAGAAAAATTATATAAAACGCTTAATCGCAAGACATTGTCAGTCGTCTTTAACGAAACAGGTATAAAAGAGGGACTGATGCCCATATACACAATTTGATTTATATATATATATATATATATGGTTTTGTCATATCAAAATATAATTTGATAAGTTCCATCGCGGAATTAAAGATAGAACTGAAGATTCCTAATGTTCTTCTGAATTTGAAATCAAACAAAAATTCTGGCTAAATGAATAAATAAATAAATAAACAGGAAAAATCCGGTGATATTTGAAGTTCATTAGGAGGGCGATCCTGAGCAAATGTTGGGATTAAATCCGGTTTTCTGATGAGAAGATTAAAAAAAAACGGCTCATCTAAAGTTAGAACAGCGATAAATAAATGCAAATATATTGGACAGTTTCATATGAATACATGAATACATATATATATATATATATATATATATATATATATATCTTGTGTGTGTGTGTGTGTGTGCGTGTGCCTGTATGAGAATGTGCGCGTGTACGTGTGTGTGTTTGGTGTGTGTGTGTATGTGTTTGAAAAGCGAGAAAGAAAAAAAGATAGACATCAGATCCACCTAAATATGTCCTTTTCTTTCGGAGACAGAAAAATAGAAGCTCGATTGATTGTAGTCCACGAACGATGATTTGCATGGAGAAATGTTCAGCGTTTTGTTACAATTACGTGAAATTAAACATGCATATCATCAAAGATTGTCACGCGCCAACTAGGTTCGCTCGAATTGGCCGTCTGGCTGTCATCGATGCACAGAAATGGAAAACGTGGGATGAGATTTGTAGCAAATGTTGCGTAAAATTATCAGTTCAAATATTGGAGCAATAAACGCAGGAATGAATACGTTAGCATTGACTGATAAATAATAATGATTCCATATTTTATTTAAGCTGGATTATACTCCTCATGCTAGAGCAAGTTGCAGAATAGATCTTGGCAATGGGTAATTATCATAGAGAAGGTGTAAGCTTTAGGAATAAATATTCAAAAGGCTTATTTTTCCTTTCAGAAATGTCATTACGATCAATTTGATCTTGCAGCAGTTTTTTTTCTGCACATTTTCACTTTTTTTATTTTTTTGTAAATCTCAATTTCTCATGTTGTTTTTTTCGCAAATTATTCCATCAGTTAAGCCCTTTACAGCCAGGACCCGTCCCATCACGGGTTCGAATCATCCCCATCCTCTCCGTATATCCACTGGTAAAAAAAAAAGTTTCATTCAGCTTTTTCTTGAGAATCGCTACTTTAGGGAGCAGACACCCTACATTATGGAGCACCGGAGAGGATGCTTCCCTGATCGTTATAATTTTGACCTCTTTACATCCAGGCTCAATTGTTGTCTATCCTACATATCCTAAACAGCAACCTCATTCAATAACCACCTACCTTGAGTGATTCATATCATTGTATTAAGTGAACATTTAGTCAAGAAAATGTCTTTATAGTACAGTATTCTTTAAAAACGAAAGCGATCATGGTTCTCCACTGCTTCTTTTTTTCTGTTTAACATCAATAAGATTGCTGTTGATGTATTCTTGAGAAATATAGTAGAGACGTTTCCTGTTACCTACTCGAAAGTTTTTAATTTAAAGTTGTCTAAACTTTTTGCCGACCAAAATCTAGCTTTTCAACCCATAGCTGAGGAGAGAAGAGATGCTTTCAAGGTAAATAAGGCTAAATGAACGCAAATTATTAATTTAGTGCTGATAGCATCATGATTTTTTTTTTTTTTAGCTACGAGAGAAACATGATAGGTTTTCTATTTCCCTACATAAGCGATCATAAGTCTCCAGAACTTCCGTTTTTCTTTATATCTGTACAATGTACATGGCTAGGATTATACTTGGCAATGTTAGTGGAGTGTTCTCTAACTAAATTTGAAATTTAATGTTTTTATTTTAGATTTGTTTTGCTTTGTTCTTTTTTGTTTTTTTTTGTTGTTTGTTTTTTTTTTTTTTTGTTCTGTTTTGTTATGTTTTTACTAGACTGTCTGAAAACCAAGGCAAGGGAGCCAAGTCTGTACCCTGCATTTAAACAATAGTTCAGTCTCATTGCATTAAAAATGCATTTTTGTTCTGTTATAGATGTAAACATATATATATATATATATATATATATATATATATACTTCTAAAATCAGGAGGTCAGTTGAATTCGCTACCTTGGTTTCAACCTTACGGTATCCTCAGGTGATTTTTATCAAATGACCTCTTAACGCTTCTTTTTTTTAAACTAATTAACGCTATATTGTTATTTTCAAAAATAAGTAAACAAACGCACAATGTTGTGTGTAATAGAAAGAGAAGAGGAGGATATGAAGAAGAAGAAGAAGTAGGGGGAAGAGAATAAAAGTAAGTTTACTGTAAATTCCAATTAACCCCCACTGATACATTTACAATACACACTTGCTTTTCTTCTTTTGCACCCCCCTCCGCTGATTTTTAAACTTCAAGGCTCTACATGTTAATTAATTTTATTTTTTCACACGTGTATTGAACACTTTTTAATAATAGTGTTTCCTGGTTTGATTCAACTCTGACCATTAAACTTATATGTATTATATATATATATATATATATATATATATATATATATATATATATATATAGTGTAATGGGGCAGTACATCATTATTCAAACACATATTGTTAAATATAACAGACAACGAATGTTTATAATGTTTGATCATGAGCCGTTTCAAGCTTCTTATAGATGCTTTAGATTCAAGGGGAAAATAAAGAGGAAACATAAAAGTATATCATATTTGATGGTGAACATCACTTTTGCAATGTCCATATAACCACTCTGATGATGGCTAATGTGAGTCGAAAGCTGATATCGATTAACAACATAATAAAAAAATATCTAAATTTTGGGCAGTTTTAGCTTTTATTTTCACCCGAAACTAAAACCACTATGCGATCTTGGAACGGCTCATGATCAGACATAATAGACATTCGTTGTCTGTTATATTTAACAATATATGTTTGAATAGACATGTCTATGCGTCTGTGTACATAAATCGTTGTTCCTTACCGCACGATGCTAATCAAAGGCTTCATGCGTGAGGTAGTCATCGGGCGTAAACTCGAAATTGTAACTCTCCTTTATATAATAGCTACAAAAACACGTACGAGTATACGCATATACCTACGAACACACACACACACACATATATATATATATATATATATATATATATATATATATATAGTAAGCATATATATATCTATATATCTACTGATATATGTCATGTACTATATATATATATATATATATATATATATATATATAGTAAGTACATGATATATATATATCTACTGATATAGTCAGTCCACATAGGCGATAGGAATGTGGGACACTCCATTACAACAACCCCCCCCCGAGCTAATTTTCCAATGAAATTTTACTCAATGCCTCTTCTTTTTGGTGTCAGGACATAACTGTTTGACTTTTTTTTCCTCTCCCAAGTACTTTTCCGTCTCACCAAAAACTGACATATTTTTAGGGAAGGTATGTTCAGTAGCGGAGACAGAGCGTTTCTAGTTATAAACTGTGCAGATATAGGAATCAACGTAGCATGGTGATTAGCAGTTTTATGCTTCAATGTGGAATTCATACTAATTTAATAAATACAAAGCCAAATGATCTTGATGCAAGTTACGAATTGGAATAGAATCAGCAACAGAAATGTAATTGTGTGGCATCATAGCAGACGTCGGTAAACGTGACTCCGAAATCCGAAGTTGCACTGATATAGCAAATGATGCCTTTAAGAAAAAATGCAACAAAGAAAAGAATGTTGAACTACTATGTCATATATGTCCTCCTATAAAATGTGAAACCTATTGTGACCATGTAGTGCTGATTCCTATGTCCACACTTTCTATAGCTTTCTCTCTCTCTCTCTCTCTATATATATATATATATATATATATATATATATATATATATATATATATATATATGTATGTACGTGTGTGTATGCGTTCGTACGTTTGTGTATGTGTTTATTCCTATATATGTAGTCCATATCTGTCTATCTGTCTATTTATATCTGTATTTGGGGTGTGTGGTTAGTATTTTACGAAGTATTTTTATCTAAACAAACGACTGAAAAATTATTGTGCGTTTTCTGTAAACAATTTCATGGCAATTGTTCTTATGGGCTTTCCTCTTTGGTACCATGACTTTAAGAATTTAAACTCAGTACTAGATTGGCAGCTAGGTCTCATCATATAACAGTTGAAATTTTAACCATAAGTTCTCTGCTAACATTTTCTTCTCTCACACTTTTCTCCCGTGGAACTCTTTTCCGGTCTCTAGCTTCCCAATCAAATTTGATTTTCAAAAATTTAAATGCAATGTCAATCGCCAACTTCTATCCCCCTTATACCTGTTCTTTTATTGTTCTTTCATTCTCATTAACCGCCGATGTCAGTGGCTTTACCTCTTTGTTTGGGGTTAAATTATTAATAAAAAAAAAAGAAAGTTCGAAAGTCCTTGGGAAATATATAAGTTCACTTGACAATGACTTTGCCCCAGAGGCAAATATTTTAGACAAACAGGTCGTCGTTGATATTCTTTGATGATATTACGGAGAAAATAATAATAATAATAATGTACACCTGGAAAAATCACGCTACATCGTCTTACATACACGTCCAGTAGCAGTGGAACTGATTCACCTATTGCCAACCTTGACATCATAAACTTTTTGTGTTTCAAACAGGCTCGTGATGAGCAGAATTGATTTCTGCTTTAGGTAGAAACTTCAATTACGTAGCATTATATGCGCAGGTGGTTCAAAAATGAAGTGTTTTTAGATGCCAAGATCAATTGAGACCACAGTTGTCAGGGATTCAAAAGGAAGGAATTTATGTAGGAATTGTCGATTAATCTGATTCGTTAAAAATAGAACTTATTTTAGTGCATCATTTCACTTATAGTTATTGCCACGTGACACAAACAAGAGTCATTGTATTATTTAAACAGATTAGTAGTGTTAATTATTTACAATCAACTGTAACTTTTTATAGACATCTGTCACTTAAACTATTGCCAAATAAGTCTGTTCTTACATTTTTGCAACTTTTTTTATCAATTGAAGATAACTTTAAAAATGGTAGCAAGTTTTTTCTTAACTGAATTATTGTCATCTTCAGATAAACATTCCCCAATAATAAAAGAAAGAAACTAGGGCCGCGATATCCATGAACTTAATAGTAGCGATTTACTGAATGGATTCTTTTTTCAATGTGCCGTGTAGGCGATCATGGCTCTCTACAAAGTTACATATTTTAAAACAAGTGATTTTTAAAGCGTATTGCAAGTTTGACCTATTTTAAATAGGACTGTTTATATTTAGTATTTGAAATTCGGTTTTATCGGTTCAACTTTTATATTATAGGTAAATTCGGCACCGATATTCAGAGTACTTAAAACGATGACTTGGCTACTTATTTTAGTACATCATTTTATTTACAATTTTTGCCACGTTATTAGGCGGTAAAGGCAAAAGGGACTCCTTGAGAGAACACTCGTTCATGGCGCTTGGTCCGTTCGGTGATTATGGAAAGTTGCTACAAGATGCTCAGTAGAAAACAAAAAACAAACAAAAAACGGTCAATTCAGAAAGACGCGAGACAACCGTTGAAAACTGGTGACGACAGACGTGACTGAAAAATTCAGGGAGGATTTCTGAATATTTCGTTAATCCCCATGTCGGATGTCCTTTGAAAATTACGATAACTTGACACTCAAAATCAGTGAGTTGTTTAACCATACGAGGAAGGACAGAACGAAAGATGAAAGTTGCCTGCAAATAACCTTTAAATGAAGAGTCACAAGATCGAACTACAATTAATCAATCATTAAAGAACAAATCAGAGTTAAGTAATTAGACGAGAGTCGAATGAGATAGCTCAGAGGAGAGATTCGATGCAATCACATACCTTTGTATCACCTGCATACATGATTGGAGTATACTCTTAGGTATATCATTAATTTAAGTCAGGGATAGCGTTAAACCGAGAAGCGAGCCTTGGGAGGAACGCTTGAATTAATCGCATGACCCTCGAAGGAGTACTTGTTAACAACTACCTTCATGTACCTATCTGTTAGGTATGACTTGATAATTAGGAAGACTCTTTCAATTATTCCAAAGCCGGAGAATTTGTGTATCAACCTCCTATACAACACCTTATCAAAGGCCTACGATATGTCTAGAGCGATTTTCCTCGTGGTGTATTTATTGTCAACTGCCTTATCGATCCTCTGAGTATTATATTTAGGATATCACCAGTAGACCTAAACGAGCAAAATTAGTATTGTTTGTCGCTCAGGAGGTTGTCTCTATTGATTTGATCCACAATTTTCTTGTTGATTATAGATCCAAAGATTTTGCTGATGACTCTTAGGTGGCTAATGTGCCGATACTGATATTAAAAATGGACGTTGAACGAATTCATGAAAACAAGGCATACACTTGACACTTTCCAATGAAGTAAGAAGGTTTTCTCCTTCAAACAGCGGGTAAAAAAGTTGCTAAGATAGGAGATAATTCAGGGTTGATATTCTTAAGGAAAATCACTAAGATCTTATCTGGACCGGTAGCCTTCTTAAGCTCAAGGTTTTGTTTAGTTATTAGACTTCCGAGGTTGTCATAGAAATATTAGTAAATATGTGATCCCGTGAATCAGGATAGAGATCACACTTGTCGTCTAAAGTGTAGTTAGAGGCAAAGATCGTAGCGAAAAATCTGGCCTTACCTAACAACGATGAAATAGCCATGACATTCATAATAGTAGACGCTTTGCCTCAACTGCAAATTCGGTTGAAGATTTTCCAGAACTTTCTGGTTACAAGTTGCTTGTTTTCAGCATTGACTTGGACTGCTTGTGCCTATCTACACTCTGCATTTTCTATTTGAAATGATTGCTGGCAGTTCTAAATGCAGCAAGGGTCCGACTATACTGTTCTCTGTGATAGATATTTTATCAGTTGTTACAGTCACCTATGGGACCAGCACACCCAGATTCGATCTGGAGTTGTCTATTTGGTTTTTATTGGAATTTTTTTCTGTGGTATAAATCTTTCCATAACAAAAAGGATCCATTCAGAGATGAGGGGCGATAGTTCCAAGGGATTTATATTTTTAAAAATGGCGATAGAGGAACTGTGACGGTTACACACCTGGCCCAGTGTCGGATCCTTTGGTTACGGCGCCAACGGTGACGTCGCTCCTCCTGGTCGCTCCTCCTGGGTCCAAGCGTGCCGCTCCAACCCTTTTGGTCAGATGATCACCAGCCTCGCCTTTCCCGACTCGCTTCCAATACCTGGTCACTAAAGCAACTATACCGATCTCCGGTCTGTCTACCCACGCTGTGTTTAGATCTTAGACAGACGGGACCAGCAGGGATCGGGGCCGATACAAGTTGAGTCCGACGGGGGTGGCAAAACACAAATAAAATAAAAACTCACGACACCAAACAAAATTGCTGATAAAAAGGGTAACAACCTTTTATATCTTAAAGTCCGTTACATAAAAACAAAAGTGTTCTCATTTCCCGACCCGTTCTGTGAACTATGGCACCAAGCTTCTATCACAAAAATAGCAAAAAAAAAAAAAAATGTCGAACTACCTACTTTCTAGAATCATGTATGTATGTCGGCGTGTGGTTCAGTTCGACATTGGGCTAATTTCTATCGGTCGTTCGCAGTTGGTTCTTCTCTTCGACGTGAACTGTATTTCTTCTTCTTCGTTTGTTTAGACTGGTAGATTTCTTGTTTCAACTCGGTGGGAGATTTCTTGTCTTCAACTTGGGCTGGAAGTTCTTCTTGTCTGAGGGTTCTTTTCTCGCTGCCGTCCGGGGATGAACTCTAACTGCAACTCCACCCAACTTCAGCTCCAACTCAACTTCAGCTCCAACTTCAGCTCCAACTTCAGCTCCAACTGATTTCTGCCGACTGGGGTCCTGCTTATATTGACGCCGCAACAAACCGGGGTGGGTCGGTCGGCGTCAGGGGTTTCTCGATAATTTCAAAAGCCGTATTAATTTTGACTTTCCATTATCGTTATTGTTTTCACCCCCACTTTCTCACAGTGCTCTTGGGGGCGGCGCATATCTATTTCTCTTAGTCTCTCTCATGTCAGGTGATCGCTCTCAACCAATCGTTCCTGATCGAACCTTTCTTTCTCTTTTTCCGCAGCCCACGTGACCGCCTCGTCCAACAGTTATTGATCGAGGTTTTCTTTCCTTCTTCTTCCGCGGTCACGTGATTGTATTCGACCAATTGTTATTGACCGAACACCCTCTCCCTTTGTTGGCGGGTGTGGTTACATCGTGCTGGTTTTAAAAAAACAAAATCCGATTTCGCACCTTTTTGCACGTACGCAAAATGACAATCCTTGCCCTCTCTCACCTGGACTTTGTCAAACAGCCCGCTGCTAATTAGTCTTGACTTGTAGAAAGGATCTTTTCCGCCTTCCTGGCGCCCTCCGTGGTCCAAAAACAATTGCTCTTCTTTTTACCTCTTTGTTTTTCCTGATAGCCGAGAATCTTAATTATCTAGGTCGAAATATCTCTACTTTCTTAACGTGGGTGTCCAATTCTTAACAGGTCAATTCCGTATATCGTTTTCACCAGTCACTTCCCCAACCCAAAGACACTTTCTCTCTGACTAAAGTAAAATTCATTTCTATTATTCTAATTTAAAAAGTTACCTTTCGTTATTTTGATAAGAATTCTTCTACGAAAATGTCGGTCAGCGCTCGCGACCGATATCTCCAATTCTATTCTTTCAACAAAAATTAAGGTCAGTCAGAGGCTCTGACCGACATCTGGTCCACACCCAGCGGCCTGTTTTGATATCATGTCTTTTCCTTTCTTTCCCCCTTTGTTATTATCTTTCCTTTCTTCCTTTTTCCTTTCTTTTCTTTTCCTTGCTTTAGGATCGTTTAGTACATTCTTAGTGAATTATTTTCAACCCAGTTATTTTCCGTTTTAAAAAAAAAATTAACAACCTGTTTAATAAACTGAATAAGAAAAAATTAACTCATATTTCTATGAATATTTCCAATAAATGCAAGGTACCATAATCCTCCCTAACCGATTTGTCATTTACCCGTAAATGACACCTAAACCCAATTACATCATTTAACATGCACCATGCATTCGTCTCATGCAATTCTATTCTACTTTCTAACATGCAAGGGTAATGTTCTTTCCATTTTCTTTTGTTCTACATGCAATGAAATGTTCTTTTCATTTTCTTTTGTTCTACATGCAATGAAATGTTCTTTTCATTTTCTTCTGTTCTACATGCAATGTAATGTTCTTTTCATTTTCTTTTTGTTCTACATGCAATGAAATGTTCTTTTCATTTTCTTTTTTGTTCTACATGCAATGTAATGTTCTTTTCATTTTCTTTTTGTTCTACATGCAATGAAATGTTCTTTTCATTTTCTTTTGTTCTACATGCAATGAAATGTGTGCGTGTGTCTGTAGGTGCAGATGTGTTCTTTAGGGTTTGTTCTTCTTGGTCAATGTTTTCCTCTCTGCTGTGGGAGGTTTTTCCGCCGCACGTGGTGGTCTCACGCCAGCCTCCTCCATTGGTCTTCCAGCAATTTCTTCGCCAGTTCTGTCTGAGTGAGGAACACCGCTCGGCATCTCCTCTCGAGTTGTTGCATGCTCACTAGACTGTCGTTCGCTAATCTTCTCCTACTCTTAATCTTCCATATTATTACACCCCGATGGCTACAACTAGGAATGTACCCATTACTATTGACCAACTTATCGCGATCTGCTCATCGTCTTCCCAAGCTACACCTTCGTCTCCCAACGCACTTAACTTATCTCTAAGTGATCCATATCGATCTTTTCTATTGGCTTCATTAATACTGGCATCTTATTTAAGGTAACATTAGAGAATCTCTTCACTATCGGCTCCCATAATTCTGTACAATTGACTAAGCCTCTACCAATCATCTCTATGAGTGAATCTTTTCTTCATACCTTTCTTCCATCTGGTAATAGGGGGCAAGGAGATGGACACCCCAACCGCCGAACATCCCATGGGTAGCGTCACCAGGGATAACGGTGGCCTTATTCTTAATGTCCTTGTGGACTCTCCCCACATACCCTAGATAGGCTGATATGTTTCTGTGTGGCTACTGCCCACACCCCGTCTGAAACACTGATAGCTTGTGGTAATGCCGAGTTTGTTAATACCTCTACTTGGCAGATTCTTTTGATTCCTTCCCCCCCTCCTTCAAACAATTCTAGTATGCACAGTCTGCGGTTACCAGTTTTATAGATAGGGCTCAACGAGGTACAGGTCCCCAGGGTATCATCTCTACACCTTCTAGCTTCTTCAGCTGATAGCAACATGAATTTCGTTCTCCCCGAATTTAATGCTATGTAGTCTGCTTCCACCTTGTACCTAGCTATCATTCCTGAAAGGTAACAAATTCTCTTGTTGTTATTCTTCACAACTACTTAGTCTCGCTCGACTCATCACTCAATCATTTCATAACTTTTTTTTTCTAAGTTCGGCTCTTCCCTCCCCCAACTAACCTCTAGCAGACAGAATGGTCCGGTCAGGTGTGCGTGGCGCTCACTCTAAAGGTCGTACTTCATGACACCACTGGTGATCAATCAACAATGCCAATGATCTTCCGTCCCTCGTGAGGTGCAGCCCGCGACTCCATCCCCTCCACTCACATCTACCATAGTCAGACAGTAGGATTTTGGATGAGCCAGTGTCGCTATCTGTCGACACTAAATGCTCCTATTCTGCACAGCCCTTTTGTTCTACTGAGATTTGGGGTTCTTCTCCTCCCTGATCTTATCTTCTGAGGTGATTCCTGTTCAACCTCTAACCTTCTTGCTGTGGTTAATTCTCGTCCAGGAGGTTCCTTGTCCTCTTCTTCATCCCCTTGATTCTTCTTCCTGTTTAGAGTCTTCGCCTTTGAATGTCTTCGATACCTCTCGACTCTATGTCTAAACTTTTCTTGTTCCTTATCCTTTCCTTAAGCTGGGAAAGGGGTATTCGATCCTCCTCCTCCCACTCGCTGGACCCTTCGTCCTGTTCAGGGTGCCTCTTTTTAAGCCTTCGACTGTTTGTTTGGACCTCTTCGTCTTTTTCTTCCTTTTCTTCGGACATGGGGGTGCGATGGCGATTTCACAGGGTCTTCTCTGCACTGATTCAGTCGACGACTGAACATCGCTAATCCCTTTGAGGGTTCCAACTCCGTCACTCGGACTGCTTCGTTTATCTGGTCAAGTTGACCTATCTCCTCATCTTCCTCGGAGTCTTCCTCCGTCTCCATTTCTTCCGGTTCAACCAGAGTTACCTTCCTTTTCCTTGTCTTCTTAGGCCTCGGCTCGCTCATTTCCAGGTTAGCTATTTCAGCCCTCTTCAGATCATTGGCATGAACCCTCCTCGCTCGTCCTGCCACTTGATCCCATATTACATATGATACGGGGCCCGTCTGCTCTACTATCCGGTAGTACGGTTCCCATCTCTGGTCTAGTTTTCCTTCTCTCTGGTGGATTTTATAGTAGACAGGGTCTCCAACCCTCAATTCTACCACCTTTCTTTCAGCATTCACCCTTTCATTTCTTTTCTTCTGGGCCCTCTTTATTCTTCTTCTGGCCTGTACGAATATCTTATGTTGCTGTTCCAGCAATAGTTGATGATGATCTTCTCCCATATACCTTCTTCGGGGCTTCAGTAGGTTATCTACAGGCAGGACCACGTCTCTGCCAAACAACAAAAAATAAGGAGAAAATCGGGAGGTTTCGTTTATCGTAAACCTCACGGCCGCCAGAGCCTGCGTCAAATACAAGTCCCAATTTCCAGTGTTTTCTCTGACCAACTTGGACAATACATCTCCCAAGGTTCTATGAAACCTTTCCACTTTTAGCATTTCCCTGGGGGTGATATGGGGATGTTTTTATGTGCTCTACATTCAAACCTGTCAAAACCTCTCTCATGATGCTGTTCACATTCTCCGTGCCATTATCTGTTACCAATTGCAATAGGGCACCATACCTAGGGAAGATTTCGCTTATTATCAACCCGGCCACAGTTCTGGCCTTCTTGTCTGGTACTGCAAATGCTTCAGGCCAATTTGTTAGCCAATCGACAAAACTCACTATATAGTTGTTTCCTTGTGCAGTTTCCCATATGGTCCTGATACATCCATACTCACTTTCTCGAAGGGAAAGTTTGGTACGTCTGTCTCCTCCAAGGGTGCCAATTCCTGCCTTCTGCTCTGCGACTGGCACACTACACAACCCGAACATAGTTAGTGACTTCTCCGTACAGTTTGGGCCAATAGTACTTTCTTCCTATGAGATCACATGTCCTATCAATTCCCATGTGACCCAACCCCTCGTGGCACTGTTCCAATATCTCTGGTCTTAAACTTTTGGGCACATACAACTTGGGTTTGATTTCTTCATCCCTTCCTGAGAGATAATACAGCCTTTCCTCTATTATGGCATACTTGGTGGTCTCTCCTGCCTTCACCTTTCTCTTAGAGCAGCTATTTCACTGTCTGCTTGCTCCTTTCCGATTCCTTCCGTCCAGTAGGGATCGGTTATTATCTGGGCGTCCCCTTCTTCGTCCGATTCTAACATAGGGCGATCTTTTAGCTTATTAGAGTTAATTACTCCTATTCTAAAGGCTTTATCATCTACTCCCTGTTCTACCTTTTACAGATCTTTCTTCCAGTTGCTTCGGTATTCTTGAGAGTAAATCTGCGCACGTGTTTTCCCCTTCCTGCCAAATACTCTATCTTACAGTGGTAGCCACTTAACTTAAAGTGCCCACTGTTGAATTTTTCTTATTATTTGTCCACTCTGCCTGCAATAGATACTGCAGAGGCTTGTGGTCCGTCTTTATAGTGAAGACTGCACCATTTAAATAGTAGTCCAGCTTTTGGAGAGCATACATGATAGCATATGCTTCCCTCTCTATTACTGGCCACCTCTGTTGTGTCTCTGAGAGTTTATGGGAGAGGAAGTATATCGGTACTTCCTCTGGTATGCCTGGCACTGGTCCTTCCCTATCAGGACACGGCTGGGTAAGCACTGCCCCCACACACTGCTCACTGGCATCCGTGTATAATATCATGGGCTTGCTGAGGTCTGGGTACGTCAGCAGTGGAACGGTGGTCAACTGTTCCTTTAGCGAGTCAAATGCTCGTTGACAGTCCTCTGTCCACTTGAACCTAGCGTATTTCTTCGTCAGGGCCACCAGCGGTATGGCAATTCTTGAAAATGCCGGGACGAAGCGTCGGTAGTAGCCTATAGCTCCTATGAAACCTCTTACTTGCCTCACGGTCTTAGGGCTCTGGCATTTCCCTTATGACCTTTACCTTATCCATGTCGGGTTTAATACCGTCTCCGTTTATGACGAAGCCTAAATACTTAGTTTCTTCCCTCAGAAACTGACACTTTGACAATTTCAATCTTAATCCGTGTTTCCTCAACCTTCCCAACACCCGTCCTAAATGAAAAAAGTGTTGTTCCACTGTCTCCGAAAATATCAAGATATCGTCCAAATACGCCATGGCAAAGCTCTCATATCCTCCTAACACTATTGACATTAGCTGTTGGAAGACTCCCGGGGCATTAGCTAAACCGAATGGCATCACTCTGAACTGAAACAGTCCCAGGTGACACGCGAATGCGGCCTTCTCCTTGTCAGCCTCATCCAGGGCTACCTGCCAATACCCGGACCTCAAGTCCAACGTAGAGAAGTACTTTGCCTTCCCTAATAATGCCAAAATGTCGTCTATCAATGGCAATGGCACCGCCAACGGCTTCGATATAGAATTCAGCTTTCTAAAATCTACACAGAAACGGTGGCCGCCATCTTTCTTACCTACTATTACTATTGGGAAGCTCAAGGAGAGATCGATCTTTCGATCATCCCAGCTTCCAACATTTCCTCTACTGCCTCTTCTACAAGGGGTCTTTTATGTATAGGTGTTCGGTAGGGTTTTAATTTCACAGGGGGTGGTCTCCGGTGTCGATTTTCATTTCGACTGTGTGGGTCTGACCTAGTTCCTTATCTGACTGGGCTACCACATCTCGATTGTTCCTTAACAGACCCCCCACTCTGGTTCTAAATTGATCCGGTGCTAATATATCCTCATCTAAGATTCCTTTGTTTGCTCTACTAGCTTCCTTCGTTCCTCCTCGAATCTCACCCGATTCAGAGTTCGTAGGGGAAGTGCTCTTCCTATCTTCTCCCTCTCCTAACCTTGATAGTCTTTTGGGCCTGGTTCACCATCATTATGGGCACCAACTCGGCTGCCTCCACTACCGTTTCGCATAGGGTTACCTCGTTATCTACTAGGCCCTTTCCTTCTACAGGGACCAACTGCAGAGGTCCTCTCCGTACCTTTTTTTTCTGACATTAGCCTACCCTTTCCTGACACTGCGGTCCTAGGAGGTAACTTTACATCTTCCTCCACCACTATGGTTATCTCTTCCTCTGGTGGGCATCCCAATGGCGTTCTCTCGCCGTTCACCACCAACACAGTAGGATTAAACTCTATCTGGGCCCTCTGGCTCCGGAGCCAATCTTCTCCCAAGATTGCCTCCGTACACAGGTCGGGGGTTACGTAAAAATTTTGGGTGCTTTTCACTTTCCCAATCCTTACCGGGAGCCTCACCATCCCTTTTATCTCCAGGGGGCTTCATCTGCTTGCGTGACCTCTATGTCCGCTTCCTGTAACCTTCTCTTCCGTTTCACCCGCCTGTATGTTTCCTCTCTCATCAATGACACAGATGCTCCTGTGTCCACCAAAGCCCTCATCTCTCTACCACCTATCTCTGCTCTACAGGATAGTTCTCTCTCTTACGTTAGCGAAGAGAAACACCTGAGCTTTCTTCTTCCTGGGTCCCCACCCTTGGGTTAACCCAGCCATAGGCGCCGGTAGTAATAAATCACCTTCATTTTTTTTATGAGGTGGAGTTCTGCGCCCCTGCACCTGGGCGACCCCGGCCGGACCTCTCCCGGTCTCCCATGGCCGTTTCTAAGAATACAGTTTCTTTCAGGTGTCCTGGCCTCCTGCAAAACCAGCACCTTCTTGCTGGACAGCTTGCCGCAAAGTGGCCCCGCCTGACCACATGTCCAACATTTTGCTCTTTCCCTTTTTTTTAACTGGGTTGGCCTTGTCTATCCTCCAGGGGAACCTGTCCTCTATTCAAGCGGTTCACCCGTTCACTGGTCCAAGCTTTTTATTCTCTTCTTTTAACTGGGCCACCCTCCTCTTAATTCTGGGGTGGCCCGCTGGCTTTTCTTGGGCTCGGCCTTCTTTGTTAATATTGGTGGGGCACCCTTCCTCAGCCCGCACCACTTGGCCAGGTGTCCTTTCTTACCACACCTGGTGCACCTGTCACGATCGAAGTCTGGGGGTAACCCCCACTTCGTCGGACATTCCGCCGCCCTGTGGTCCTCGTACCCACAGGTCCAGCAGACCAGCCCTGTATCGACCCGGCGTGGGCTTATAAAGCCATGCCTGGTCGACCATGCCCTTCTATTGGGGTCCTCCTCCCATAATTCTGCCCGATCCACCTCTTCCTTAACCCTCTGATTCCACACGGGGTTCTTCCGCCCACCCCCCTTCTTCCAGCCTCCTGACTTGGTATCTGCTTCTTCCCACACCTCTTCACTTTATCCCACACCCCCTGGCTCTCCCTGGCCAGCTCTATCGCTGCCGACAGTCTGAGCGGTCCTTCTTTCAATACGTCGTGACGAACACGCTCGTCGCTCAGCGCCTCTACATACAGGTCCACCAGTTGAGCCTGCGTATAACCGCATTATCCCTGACCACTTCGGGAATGCCAATGACGATAGCTTCCCCGCTCCGGGCCCTAATTCTCCTGGGGTTTCATCCCGTAGCTGTGTCAGTTTTAAAAGGGCCCTCATGGCCTCTATGGCCCAATTCTTCGTCGGCGAACTCTTTTGGTCAGCAGTTTTTTTTATTTCTTCCTGCCAAGCGGGGATGATTTTCCAAGAGCCCCCTACGAACTCAGACGCTTTTCCCTTTGTGGCATCGTATGCCAGGTACAGGGTTTCTTGGTCCGAGAGCTCGTAGATGGTTCGGCTCTTCTCGAGGATTGCCAGCCAGTTCTTAAACTCCTTCCCGCTGCCATCAAATACTGGGACCCTCGGTCCACCCAACAGCTTCCTTAGATCCACTGACAACCCCTGCCCTACTTCTTCTTCACCCCACTGCTCTATCCGACTCATAATCTGACATGTCTACAGAGAAAGACAGTCTATATAGCAACAATCGAGGTTGGGAAACAAAATAAGGTGTCCTACCTTACAGACGATTCTGTTCCTTCTTTCCTTTGGTCCCGGTCGTTCCGATTTCTGCTTGAACTTTCAGCAACGGCGGTCGATCGTGGTCTTCTCAGGGTTGAAATCCTCGGTCACCACGGCACCATATGACGTGGTTGTCTCAGGGTTGATCCTGGTCACGGCACCACTTTGTGACGGTTACACACCTGGCCCAGTGTCGGATCCTTTGGTTACGGCGCCAACGGTGACGTCGCTCCTCCTGGTCGCTCCTCCTGGGTCCAAGCGTGCCGCCCAACCCTTTGGTCAGATGATCACCAGCCTCGCCTTTTCCTGACTCGCTTCCAATACCTGGTCACTAAAGCAACTATACCGATCTCCGGTCTGTCTACCCACGCTGTGTTTAGATCTTAGACAGACGGGACCAGCAGGGGATCAAAATACAAGTTGAGTCCGACGGGGTGGCAAAACACAAATAAAATAAAAACTCACGACACCAAACAAAATTGCTGATAAAAAAGGTAACAACCTTTATATCTTAAAGTCCGTTACATAAAAAACAAAAGTGTTCTCATTTCCCGACCCGTTCTGTGAACTATGGCACCAAGCTTCTATCACAAAAATAGCAAAAAAAAAAAAAAAAAAAAAATGTCGAACTACCTACTTTCTAGAATCGTGTATGTATGTCGGCGTGTGGTTCAGTTCGACATTGGGCTAATTTCTATCGGTCGTTCGCAGTTGGTTCTTCTCTTCGATGTGAACTGTATTTCTTCTTCTTCGTTTGTTTAGACTGGTAGATTTCTTGTTTCAACTCGGTGGGAGATTTCTTGTCTTCAACTTGGGCTGGAAGTTCTTCTTGTCTGAGGGTTCTTTTCTCGCTGCCGTCCGGGGATGAACTCTAACTGCAACTCCACTCCAACTTCAGCTCCAACTCAACTTCAGCTCCAACTTCAGCTCCAACTTCAGCTCCAACTGATTTCTGCCGACTGGGGTCCTGCTTATATTGACGCCGCAACAAACCGGGGTGGGTCGGTCGGCGTCAGGGGTTTCTCGATAATTTCAAAAGCCGTATTAATTTTGACTTTCCATTATCGTTATTGTTTTCACCCCTACTTTCTCACAGTGCTCTTGGGGGGGCGGCGCATATCTATTTCTCTTAGTCTCTCTCATGTCAGGTGATCGCTCTCAACCAATCGTTCCCGATCGAACCTTTCTTTCTTTCTTTTCCGCAGCCCACGTGACCGCCTCGTCCAACAGTTATTGATCGAGGTTTTTTTCCTTCTTCTTCCGCGGTCACGTGATTGTATTCGACCAATTGTTATTGACCGAACACCCTCTCCCTTTTGTTGGCGGGTGTGGTTACATCGTGCTGGTTTTAAAAAAAACAAAATCCGATTTCGCACCTTTTGCACGTACGCAAAATGACAATCCTTGCCCTCTCTCACCTGGACTTTGTCAAACAGCCCGCTGCTAATTAGTCTTGACTTGTAGAAAGGATCTTTTCCGCCTTCCTGGCGCCCTCCGTGGTCCAAAAACAATTGCTCTTCTTTTTACCTCTTTGTTTTTTTCCTGATAGCCGAGAATCTTAATTATCTAGGTCGAAATATCTCTACTTTCTTAACGTGGGTGTCCAATTCTTAACAGGTCAATTCCGTATATCGTTTCACCAGTCACTTCCCCAACCCAAAGACACTTTCTCTCTGACTAAAGTAAAATTCATTTCTATTATTCTAATTTAAAAGTTACCTTTCGTTATTTTGATAAGAATTCTTCTACGAAAATGTCGGTCAGCGCTCGCGACCGATATCTCCAATTCTATTCTTTCAACAAAAATTAAGGTCAGTCAGAGGCTCTGACCGACATCTGGTCCACACCCAGCGGCCTGTTTTGATATCATGTCTTTTCCTTTCTTTCCCCCCTTTGTTATTATCTTTCCTTTCTTCCTTTTCCTTTCTTTCTTTTCCTTGCTTTAGGATCGTTTAGTACATTCTTAGTGAATTATTTTCAACCCAGTTATTTTCCGTTTTAAAGAAAAAAAATTAACAACCTGTTTAATAAACTGAATAAGAAAAAATTAACTCATATTTCTATGAATATTTCCAATAAATGCAAGGTGCCATAAACTTTCACCATGTAATATCCGAAAACATCTAAGTTAGCTTTGGTCTATTGAAAAATCCTTCTATGGAACGGAAAATCATGGAATGTATTTTGTTTGACATCACTACGTAATCTGTTGCGTTTTTTTTCATTCATGTTTGTTTTTTATAATTTTGGATATATTTTAAACTCTCTTCCATATTAATATATACGAGTTGTGTTTCTGTAAGCATAACTGTGTCGAAAACGGAAAAAAAATATTAAAATCAATCATATTTTTGACAAAAACGTTTCGAATCAGATTTGATTTTATTGCTTCGACACCTGATAGTTTAGCCAATACTCAAAATAATTTGTTCATACTATCTCAATAATAATAATAATAATAAATGAATATACCCACAGACATAGCAAGGTAGCGACAAATGTGCACTGGAAGAAATGCAAGAAGCACAGAATCGAAACCACTGGGAGATGGCATGAGCACCAACCAGACACCATTACCCAAAATAACGATGTAACTATAATCCGGAACATGCCAATTTAAACTGACAGGGAAATAACAGCCAATAGATATCACATGAACACAAAAGGCAAGATATTCAGGAAGTGTATGCTTATTGACATAGCAGTACCATCTGAGAGAAATACCACCATCAAAGTTATCGAGAAATTGTCCAAATACAAGGACCTGGAGATCGCGATTAACAGAATGTGGAGAATGAAGACTGAGACTGAACCAATAGTAATCGGAGCACTGGGCCTCGTGAGAAAAGGAATGGGTAATTTTACTTACAGCGTCCCAGGTAAATTCAACATATAATGTGCCTAAAATATCGCTTTACTAGGAACATCCTATATCCTAAGTAATGTATTATCAATTAAATGACTATTCACATTATTCGGACTATTGTCCTCATCTTTGTCGCCATATTTATTACAACGCTTCAGCCGTTATACGCTCCGGTTTTCTTCAGGTGGTTGGAATGTCAAACTGAACCCAAGTTTTCCACTGCCATAACCAGGTGTTGAACTCACACTCTTTGGGTCCTGTCACTGTGCCATGTGTCCTCAAGGACACATGTCACTGTGGATAAAGGCGTTAGTTAGATCCAGTGACAGGACCCAAAGAGTGTGAGTTCAATACCCGGTTAAGGTAGTGGAGAACTTGGAGAGGGGAATTAGCAGGATATAACTGATAACTGACATCCATTAGACATGACACGTGGAACTAGAACAGTTTACCCCAGTGAGCGAAATAAAGGGTTCAGTTCGGCATTCCAACTACATGAAGAAGGCCGGAGCATACAACGGCCCAAACGTTGTAATAAATATGACGACAAAGATGAGGACAATTGTCTGAATAATGTAAATAATGTACATAATACCTCACCTCAGAAATATAAACAGATAAATGACTATTCTCCTATAGCGCCGAATGACCATAGTTTAGACCAGGCTCTACAAGAAACAAAGCAGGAAACATAACATACACAAATGGTAATAAAATATTGACAAAATATTTGGTAATTGAATGACAAAGTGGACAAAATTGTATGTAAAGCATTTCGTCCTCTAAAAGTACTTCATCAGACTAAAGTAATGTTCTTATTGATGGAATTATATATATATGTAGCGGCGGAGAAAATATAAACAAAAACGCCGGTTTTATTATTTACCGAGAAGTATGGACGCTAAATTTTCAAATTTTCAAACGCCCGATGCATCTCAACGCAAACATTCAGCCGATTTCATTTAGTTTCCCAACGCTTTTGTCTATCTTTGTATCGCTGTTGTTTTTAAATCAATGCAATTTCTATACATTTTAAATACTCCACACTAAAACATAGGGTTTAATATAAAAGATACGTTGTAAGGAACGCGAAGGAAATTTACCATGGCAGACTTACAAATCAGCGGCCTTTCTATACATTTTAAATAACCCACACTGTAACAGAATGTTTAACCTAAGTGATACGTTGTAAGCAGCTCGAGATAAATTTGCCATGGCGGCTCAGAAATCAATGCACTTTCTATATATTTTAAATAACCCACAATACAACAGAATGTTTAAGAGAAGTGATACTCTGTGGCCACCTCAAAGCATATTAACCATGGGAATCTCAGTAATCAATGCCCTTTTTATACATTATCGCTTTAGTAAATTACTTTCCATTTTAATTAAAGCAGCATTTTTAAGTCAGGATTATGGTCAATTCTTTGCGATAGATGACTAATGCATCTGTCAACGATGAAAACGCAAGTCCAAAATATGAATTTTTCAAAAATCATTCTTCCTTTATTTTTCTTTCGTTGTATCTTTTATATTTTTTTTCCTTTTTGGTTAGAACTGCTTCAGTCATTTGTTGATACATTCGATAGGAAATCGATAGTTCCCATTGCAATTATGCAAATCCAAAGTTACCATGATGAATAAGCGATTAATTATTCCAGATGAAAAGAAAAAAAAACGATTATTTCTTAATAATTATCCTGATATGAAAATTTGCAATTGGAGGCTTGTGAATCTCAACGCCATATGTAATCATTGACTTACAACCGATTTGGCTGGATCAAAAGTAAAACAAAAAGAAATCAATTAATAAAAACAACAATTCAATTTTTGTCCAGACGTTATAGTCTAGAATATGTTGACTACATCCTGTACAAAGGTGAGAGGCAGTGCTCGGAAAAGAAACCACTATCCGGATGAATGCTTACTCACTCAAATATAAACCCGGTCAATTTTTAGCTATTGTCTCAAGTATAAACCCGATCAATGTCTATAGGCTCAAATATAAACCCGGTCAAAGTTTAGCTATTGTCTCAAATATAAACCTGATTAATGTTTAACTATAGGCTCAAATATAAACCCGGCCAATGTTTAGTTATTGTCTCAAGTATAAACCCGATCAATGTTAAGCTACTGACTCAAGTATAAACCCGATCAATGTTTAGCTATTATTTCAAATATAAACCCGATCAATATTTAGCTATTGTCTTAAGTATAAACCCGATCAATGTTTAGCTAGTGACTCAAGTGTAAACCTGATCAATGTTTAGCTATTGTCTCAAGTAGAAAACCGATCAATTTTTAGCTACTGACTCAAGCATAAAGCCGATCAATGTTTAGCTATTGTCTCAAGTATAAACCTAATCAATGTTTAGCTATAGACTCAACCCGAGCAACGTTTTTTTCGAATTCATATTTTCTTGAAATACATTTCTAAAAATTAGTTCGTTATTGCTAAATTTCAGATTTATATTTGGTTAATTAATTTTCTTAATTGTTTGTTTTTTTTTTTTTGGCATATCAATATTTATTGCCGAAATCTAAATATTTTGAATAAAATGTTATGGGCTCAACTAAATATATTTTGAACGTATCTGTATGCCTTCAACTATAGTTAAAATATATTGTTGGTTAGTTTGCTATAAAATATATTGTTGGTCATTTTTATATAGAAATATACATTCCTGATATTTTTATACTTTCATAGTTTTTTTTGTTTTTGTTTGGGGAGGGGTCACCATTTACCCATAGCTGAGAACTTAACATATGTTGCTACACCGTGTCAGGGTGAACCTTGGAACAATACCTATTAAGAGGTGGGTGGTTCCACTCTCTTTAGAATTACCAATCTCCCGATCAGAGGCCTTGCTGCCGGATGTAGTTTATCGTTATACCCAGGACTAATATATTTATATCATTACGCCTTCATCAAAATAAAGTGAAAAGTAAACATTTATTTTAGGCAAATATTTTTTTCCGGCATACTAGCTTTTATCGAAGTATATTTAATTCAGTGTTGAGTATTAATCATGCCGATCTAACATTACTTTCACTTCATAGTTCCATGTCAGCCTATAGAATCAGACCTCATCTTTTTACAGTTATATTTTTAGAAAAATCAAATATATTTGCATCCACTGTCAATGATTAGCCCCTGTCTCGTTGAATCCTGTGTCTTTTTTTTGTTTTGTTTTTTATTATAATTATTTCTGTTTCTTCCATGGTCAGTAACACTTTACATCTTAAGGGCTTTTATGGCGTTCCTTGATGTGAAATGATTTTTAAAAATGTTGACTGTGTGTAAACTGTCTACATTCTATAAAAGATGAGCCACTTGAGATCATCTTTTATTTTGACCATCTCCTTCTACTTCTATGTGTCGGGTTATTTCTAAACGTTGATGATTATGGCTCTCCACAATTTCCTGTCCTTTGTAGCTATTAGTAAATGTTGTCATTCTGTTATCTCTCCTAACACTTGTTCTGCCATCGATTTAATCAAGCTAGTAGGCTATGCGTTTTTTAATCTTTTTCTCCGGCCTTCAATCTATCCTATGAGTATCAAATTTTCCAAGCCCTCTTTTTTCATTATGTACCCAAGAAATATCAACTGACTCTTACTGGTGTTAAGTATAAGTTTCGTTTGTATTTCATTTTTCTCTAAAACTTCACCGTTACTCATATGTATGGACCACACAGTATTCTCAGCATCCTTCTGTACAACCTCCAAATCACGTGAAAACACCGATTCACGTACGATCACCGAAGTTAAGCAACATTTGAGCTAATCAGTACCTAGATAGGTGACCGCTTGGGAATACTAGGGGCTGTAAGCTTGGATGTGCGGGTGGTGTAATGGATAATAAATCGAAATTGTTAATCGGAGAGCCGAGTTTCAATTCCAGACAAGTTCGTTATATTCACTTACGCGCAAATACCCTTAGGAAAGGTATGATTCTACCACTTCTCCCCACATCTATGGGTTAATTATTAAAACTTGTATCACTAAATCATTATTATCTCCAAAAGAATTCTTGCAATTTGTGACGTCGTCCCCCGGTCGCAGCGCCGACTGTGACGTTCTATCCTGATCTACCACGGCGCCAGTTGTGACGTCCCCAAACAGCATCAATTGACGTCCTCGCCGCGGCGCCAGCTGTTCGCTCCTCGCTCCTCGCTGCTCCGTTCGGGTGTCGCTGCTCCAAATGTGACGTCCGCCTGTCGCGTCAGTCGTGTTGTCTCGTCCTGTGACGACCAACTGGCTTGGTATCGGTCGCGGCACCCAAATGTGACGTTCTAACCTTTGCGATTCGGGTGGGAATCTGGTTAGATTTGATATCAGCCTCGTCGTTCCCAACTCGCTTCCAACGCCTGGTTACTAAGGTAACTGCATTGATCTCCAGTCTGCCTACCCACGTTTTGAATTGATCTTAGACAGACGAGATCAAACAGTGATTAGGGCCGTAATGCAAACTGAGTTCAACGGGGGGTGATACTACACAAATATGCATAAAATAAAATAAAATGAAAACTCAAAAAAGTTCAAAGTATCAAAGAAAAAGGTAACAAACTTTATGTCTAGTTGTTCGATACATAGGACTGCATGTATCTCCCGACCCGTTCTGTGGATTGTGACACGTCGTTTTCCGTTAGGCAAGTTTTAACGCTTCAAGTTTGCTCTCTAAGAAATTGGCGTTTCGGTGTGTCTTTGGATGAAAGTCGAAAAAGAACTTATTTCGGTGGTCTGGTTCTAAGTCGCTCTTCAAAATAATTGTTCTTGGGTTGAAGAGGAGTCCGGGATTTGCGTGAATCTTGGTCAGCTAAACTCACTGGAACTGCTGGAACTCAACTCTGGAAACTCAACTCTCCGCTGGAGCCCGAACTCTGATTTCTGCCTGTTGGGGCCTCGCTTTTATTGACGCCGACCAAAACCGGGGTAGGTCTGTTGGCGTTGGGGGTTCCTCGATAATTCTAAATACATATCCACCTCTTTTATTTCTGGTTAGGGATTTTCCACTCTTTTCCATTTTGGGGAACTTTTCCTCTCTCCCACTTTCTCACCATACTTCAGAGGGCGTGAACTGCCCTCCCCACTTCTTCGTAGCAGCTTCTCATACTTATACTCTGGATGAGGCGTCGACAGCCTCCTTCGTGCGTCACGTGATTACCACTCGACCAATGAGGTCTTAGTCGGGTATCTTTCCTCCTCCTTCGTGCGTCACGTGATCATCACTTGACCAATGATGTCTTAGTCGGGCGTGAACAATCCGCGGCTTTGTTTCGGGGAAAAAAAAATATCTAGCTTAACTAAAAAAAAATTATCTCTTTTCTTCCGCTTTAATCGCCGTTATCATTTTTCTAGCCGCAAACGGACAATATGACAACTCTTGTTCTACACGTGGCTTTTGTCAGGTATTTTATCGCTAATTATCAAAATGGGTGCTCTTCTTAACACGGCCTCAAAAAAGAAATATCTCTAAAGTTTCAGTCAGTCTGTCGCCTCCAAGGAAGAAGAAAAAAACACTTCTGGGTCCCCATTCATTTTCCTTCGGTACATATTTCTGATAACATAATTTTATTATCGCAGGCCAAAGTTGTTTCGTCGGAAAAAAATCGGTCAGTGGACACGGCTTGTATGGCTTTTAATTTTTCATATCTACCCAAAGCCCTGTAGTTACACCTGTGTTTTGTCAATTATCAAAATTAACGTTTTCAATTGAATTTTTCCCTGGCCAGCCGACCAGCCGTTTTGTTTACGTACTCCTAGATAACACAGCCGTTATCAAAACACATCTGTTTCTTTTCTTTCTTTCCTTTCTTCTTACCCAGAATTTTCCCTGTCATTGTAATGACACCCTTTCGCCATGGTTACTTATCAATATATTCATTGTCTCTTAGCCGTGTGTGTGTTCTACTGATCACCCACGATTCGTCTCGTCTTTCTTTCTGCCTTCTTTTCTTTCTTTGCCTCGTAAATGGTGCCACAAATTTAAAAATTATTCTGATTTCAAATAACCTGAAAATGTCTGATAAACCGTAAAAAAACAGACCACTCGAACTTCGTTCTATTATCAACGAGCTGACTGGGAGGCGTTCCGTGATTTCCTCCGCGATGTCCCCTGGGATGGAGTCTTAAGCTCCCCGTCCAAGAATGTGCTTCTGAGGTCTCTTCCTGGGTTAAGTCGCGCTCCTGCCCCTGGTTCTCGGCTGCTTGCTCAGCCGCCATCGCCCATAGGAACCACTACTTCCACCTATACCGTAGCGACATGTCTGACTGCAATAGACGTCTCTTTGCCTCCGCCCGTAACGAGTGTAAGCGTGTCCTAAATGATGCTAAGTCACTATTTGCGGCTCGAATGAAGGAACGTATTGCATCTCGCAAATTTGGCTCCAAAGATTATTGGCGCCTCTGCAAGAGTGTATTGAATAATTGCAAACCCTCTATACCTCCTCTATTCAACCAGTTCGAAGTCTTGACCTCCTCTACCGACAAGGCTGAATGCTTTGCTCGGAAATTTTCATCCAACTCGACGCTCGACTCTTCCGGTGTACCCATACCCGACTTCCCTCTTAGAACTGAGGCCATATTGAGGGGTTAAACATAACCCCAACTTTGGTACTGGGCGTTATCTCCAATTTAGATCCCAACAAGGCAAGTGGTGGAGATGGGATACCAGCCATTGTCTTAAAGAAATGCGCGCCTGAACTGGCGCCCGCACTTTCGAAACTATACAACTACTGCCTCAAGGAATCTTGTTTCCCTGACTGCTGGAAGTCCTCTTCGATCGTTCCTGTCTTCAAGAACTCCGGCGACCCCTCTGACCCTTCCAACTACCGTCCTATCAGTCTCCTTCCCCTTTTCGGCAAAGTCTTCGAATCTTTAATCAATACCGGGGTAGTTAACCACCTCACATCCCATAATCTGCTCTCAGACAAGCAATATGGTTTCCGCTTTGCCAGATCTACAGCCGATGTGCTCACAGCCATCACTGAAACAGTCTACCGAACTCTCCAAAATAACGGGGAAGCCCGAGCCGTGGCACTAGATATCTCCAAAGCATTTGATAGGGTTTGGCATGCCGGCCTTCTCCGCAAGATCCAGGGTTATGGCATTACGGGTCGATTATATAACGTAATACAATCATTCCTGTCAAACCGTGTATTGAAGGTCGTTCACAACGGATTCTCCTCCAGTTCCTATCTCACGAACGCAGGTGTTCCTCAAGGCTCCATCCTAGGCCCCACTCTATTCCTTATCTATATAAAATGACCTTCCTGACGCCGTAACTTCTCAAGTCGGCATCTACGCGGATGACACCACAATTTATTCCTGCCTCAAAAACAAATCCAGTCTCGCTGACAAAACTCACCTTGCCGTGCGTCTCGAAAAGGACCTCCAATCGATTGTGAACTGGGGCATTATTTGGCTGGTCAACTTCAACGCTTCGAAGACAAAACTGCTCTCTATTAATCACCACAGAGAGCCTTCCTTCCTCCATTAGAATGTCTGACGCTCAACTTCTCGAGAGCAACTCTCTGCGGCTTCTCGGTCTCACGTTGACTGCTGACCTGAGATGGAATAAATACATCGAGTCAATTGCCTCGTCCACTGCGAGGAAAGTTGGCTCCCTGAGCCGTGCTAGGAAGTTTTTCTCCCCTGAGTCGATCCTCCAGATATACAAATCCACAATTCGCCCTTGCATGGAGTATTGCTGCCATATATGGTCTGGTGCCCATTCTGTTTGCCTCGGGGTTCTTGATAGGCTCCAGAAGCGGATATGCAATATGGTTGGCCCTGCCATGGCGTCTCGTCTACAGTCACTTTCTCACAGACGCACTGTCGCCTCCCTCTGTCTGTTCTACAAATACTTTCATGGAAATTGCTCCGAGGAACTGCATTCGCTGGTTCCCAAACTTCATGAGTTCAAGCGCTCTACGAGGCTGGCATCCCGCTCTCACCCCTTCACTGTCGAAACTCCTAAATGTAGCCGTCTCTTCTACTCTAATAGCTTCATGTCTCGCACCTCTCGCGTGTGGAACTCTCTTCCCTTCTCCTGTTTCCCTGAGAGTTATAATCTCCAGCTATTCAAGTGTAATGTCAATCGACATCTCCAGTTGCCTTAATCTATCTACTACCCTCATCCTTTCTTCTATCACTCCTATCTGACCTTCCTATTTTCTACAAAATTAAATATCCTAGTGGCTTCTTAACCTTGCTTGGGGTGAAATGCTTAAAAAAAAAAAAAAAAGTCATCTTTCGCTACACCAATGCGCCTTAAATTCACTGCCGAATAGAAAGATATGAACAAAATTTACAACAGCAATACTATTTGACAGAATCCGAAACGTAACTCATATCCAGCTGATGTCACTTTAAAACTGACACTTACTTCTTTTCATCTATTGTGACTATTTTGCTTAAAGTTCGTATTTTACTTATTTCAGTGAAAGTTTTACTTTACAAAATTAAGTTAATAATTATATTTTAGATATAAAGAAAAAAGAAGGCCTTTGTTGAAACAGATGCCAGGACGATATAAATTAAAACGCACACACACACACACACACGCACACACACATACATACATACATACATACATACACATGTCAGAACAAATGGACGCATTTACACAAAAATATTTTTAATGTTTTGTTTTTTTTTTGTGTGTGGGCGCGTTTTGTTCTTTCTTAGAACGTCATCGGACTAAAAAGAAATTTTCTTATTTATTTTTCAACACATTATCCAGAACTCTGAATGCATTTAAAGATCAAATTCGGTTGATAACTTAGTGAGTTCTTAGAGAAATTTTATATCTTTAAATTGTCGAAATTGCTGTCCAGACAAGGAATATTGCAGTGATTGTTTGGTTGATTTTTTTCTTTTTTTTTTTTACGTCTTATCTACACGATGTGCTTTATTTAGAACGTTGCGTGCCAGAGGTCAATTACGAAATCTGACTTCAAACGCCAGCTTCATAATATCCCATTTAGGCAATAAATTTTTTTGTTTGGGTTGATTTATAGCTGCAACTGATTTATAGCCTCTTAACATTGTTTTCACACTAGAAATCTCACTGCGAACAAAAGCCCGTTGTTGGCACCAGATAACACATAGTTGACATCATAATAAAACCTGGCAGGCAATCTGCTAAAGTCGAAACATATTTCTGATTGTACGGGGTTCTTTACAGTAGCCGGTGCTCTCATGCAATCCCCCTATAAGCACACAGATCAAACAGAAACCAGAGTTTTCAGCGAGATTTCATCGTCGGTGTGTTGCTGGAAGTGAAGCGAGATTATCGGAAGAACACGTTGCGTCTAGAAGACATTCTTCGATTATCGAATTGCCTGTTGTTTGTTTGTTTGTTTGTTTGTTTTTGAAACATTTTATCCCAAACAAAGCAGGATTCCCTCTAGTACGCAGGGAGGTTACAGAGAGTGAAAGTGGGGGAAAAGACTGCGTATAGATGTAAAGATAAAAGAAAAACAGGGATCACGGCAACAGGAGATGGCGATTGACGTTGCATTAAAATTTTTATAGATTTTTTGTTATCAGGGAAGCAAGGAAACGGAAGGGAGTTCCACTGTCGGGAAACGCGAGAAAAAAATAACTGCTGGAGTAGAAGCGGCGGTTGCATTTAACTGTTTCAACAGAAAAAGGGTGGGACCTAGACGCCAATCTAGTAGAACGCTTAAATTATGTTGCATTTCAAATAAGGCAATTCTCCTCTCTTTCTGTCATTCTTCCTTCCTTTTTTCTTCCTCTTCCCTTCGCGCCATCTCCCTCGCCCTCTGTCCCCCTCTTCACCTTATTCCCCCTCCTTTTATTCCGTAGACTCCACTGAGGAGTATAAGACAACAGCGTTGCTGCTGAAGTTGCTAGCTTCGTGTTCAAACGGTTTTGTATCCAGTTTGCTGTCAAATTACAATTTGTCAATGCACTTCATTCAGTGATAACTATTAATTGCATACATGGAGCATTATACCGTGAAATTTTCAGATCAAAAATAAGCAAACAATTACGTATTGCTGATCAACCCACGTCTGCCTATATTGATTTCTATATTTTTTTGAGATCAGAATTGTATTTCCAGAATGGCACTTGGTAGCAAGGTGCTGATGAAAAACAGTTAAACCAATTGCACCGATGCTTCCGTTGACAAGAGACTGAAAGTCATTCCGCTTTTCTTGACGAGCTTCCAAGTTCTTCGAGAAACAACCGAGAACAATCCAACGATTATTTGGCCAAAATTTTATTGATTTTAGATTAGTAAATGGGAAATTTTTCTTTTCGTTACCCTTCTCACCAAATGAATTTCAAATTAAAACTTCGGAGATGATTTCAGAATTCATTTCCTTTTTCAGTACAAGAATAAGTAAAAAGATATTTCAAATTTAATCAGAAAGGAAAATTCATAAAGAAAAAAAATTATTCATCTCGTTCACATTATAGCTTACTATTATAAAAACTAATTTACTAATACTGCCATTTCTATCAGTTTACTTTTTTGTGTGGCCAAACTATTATTATTATTATTATTATTATTTCCTTTGATTTCTGTTGTATACACATTTCCTTCCAAAGTGTCTCAACCAAAGACTTAAGTTCACAAATGGCTTCATGACATTTTCCACTGATCATTTTTGTAAAAAATAAAAAAACTTCAATGAGTCTATCAAAACCTTTTTCCGATCTATCCAGAGGGCTCCAACTACATCTACAATTATTGATGTCCCCATGTGCTACATTTTTGAGATTTCCATTTCAAGATCTTTGTATTTAGGTAGGTTTTTGAAGATCTTCAAAGATACATTAGAATTTGCTGATAGTGCCGTGTCAATAAGAAAGGACATTATTATTATTTTTATTAGTTTCATTTTAGTAAAAGACCTATGGATAAGGCAAAGCATTAAACATATGCATTCTGTTTGTACGAATTATACAGTGTGGCGATTATGAGAGAATCGGAAATCCTACCCGGATTCATTACTGGCGGACACAATTTAACAATATAAATACAGGCATCTGCCTTACAAATGAAGAAACGTCGATTTTTTTTCTTTTTTGGGAAAAGATTCCTTCTATAATTAAAAAACTGAAATTTTCGTATTTATTATCACTAATGATAGAATAATTAACCACGCTTTGTGTTGTGATTTTTTTCTAATTTATTCATTTGACGATGCAAAAGCATTATTTTAAAAAGAAGTGTATTTATTCTCTAGAGATAAATAATTATCATTAACGTTTCATCTCTGCTCTCGTCTTCCCTAACATTCTCCCGCCTGTCCTTTTTCCTCTTCACTTTCTCTCTCTTCTTCCCTACAGTTTCTCCTCTCTCCTTTCTTTCCTTAATTTTTTCCTCTCTCTCTCTCTCTCTCTCTCTTTTCTTCCCTTTACTATCTTTCCTCTCTTTCTATCCTTTTCTCCTTTCTTACTTCGACTATTTCGTTTAGCCCGCGTATTTACTCCCCCTTCCGCTAACCTTTTAAGCATTATTCTGTTACCTTTGAGAGCGTTAATGATGTTCTGATTCCGTCTCTTATAAACCCTGCCACTCCCAGGCTTCCTCTAGATACCGCTGGCTACGACTTTGGTATTCCTGCCATTGTAGACAGTTTGCAAGGAGACACCAAGTATACTAGGGATGCTTTTAGAGTCAATTTGTGCACGAAGCAAGTCTGAAACTCTTTGTCCTTTGTTATTCAGTGAAGCCATTTTCCCAGGGTCTTCCTAAAATATAGCTGCCTCGCAATAGTTGGCTGTACACTCTTTGTCCTGAATTTCGCTTCTCATTATCCAGGGTTAGTGGCATTACGGGTCGATTATTTAACGTAATACAATCATTCCTGTTTGAAACCGTGTAAATTCAAAATCGTTCACAACGGATTCTCCTCCAGTTCCTTTATCTCACGAACTGGCTATTGGTGTCCGTGGTTGGCCCCATAATATTCCTTATCTATATCAAATGACCTTCCTGACGCCGTAAATTCAAGTCGGCATCTACGCGGATGACACCACAATTTATTCCTGCCTCAAAACAAATCCAGTCTCGCTGACAAAACTCACCTTGCCGTGCGTCTCGAAAAGGACCTCCAATCGATTGTGAACTGGGGCATTATTTGGCTGGTCAACTTCAACGCTTCGAAGACAAAACTGCTCTCTATTAATCACCACAGAGCCTTCCTTCCTCCATTAGAATGTCTGACGCTCAACTTCTCGAGAGCAACTCTCTGCGGCTTCTCGGTCTCACGTTGACTGCTGACCTGAGATGGAATAAATACATCGAGTCAATTGCCTCGTCCACTGCGAGGAAAGTTGGCTCCCTGAGCCGCGCTAGGAAGTTTTTCTCCCCGAGTCGATCCTCCAGATATACAAATCCACAATTCGCCCTTTGCATGGAGTATTTCTGCCATATATGGTCTAGTGCCCATTCTGTTTGCCTCGAGGGTTCTTGATAGGCTCCAGAAGCGGATATGCAATATGGTTGGCCCCTGCCCTGGTGTCTCGTCTACAGTCACTTTCTCACAGACGCACTGTCGCCTCCTCTGTCTGTTCTACAAATACTTTCATGGAAATTGCTCCGAGGAACTGCATTCGCTGGTTCCCAAACTTCATGAGTTCAAGCCTTACGAGGCTGGCATCCCACTCTCACCCTTCACTGTCGAAACTCCTAATGTAGCTGCCCTTCTACTCTAATAGCTTCATGTCTCGCACCTCTCGCGTGTGGAACTCTCTTCCTTCTCCTGTTTCCCTGAGTTATAATCTCCAGCTATTCAAGTGTAATGTCAATCGACATCTCAGTTGCCTTAATCTATCTACTACCCTCATCCTTTCTTCTATCACTCCCCATCTGACCTTCCTATTTTCTGTAACCCCTTGCGTCCTAGTGGCTTCTCGCCTTGCTTTGGGGTGAAATGCTTAAAAAAAAAAAAAAAAAAGTCATCTTTCGCTACACCAATGCGCCTTAAATTCACTGCCGAATAGAAAAAGATATGAACAAAATTTACAACAGCAATACTATTTGACAGAATCCAAACAATCATATCCAGCTGATGTCACTTTAAAACTGACACTTACTTTTTTCATCTATTGTGACTATTTTGCTTAAAGTTCGTATTTTACTTATTTCAGTGAAAGTTTTACTTTACAAAATTAAGTTAATAATTATATTTTAGATATAAAGAAAAAAGAAGGCCTTTGTTGAAACAGATGCCAGGACGATATAAATTAAAACGCACACACACACACACACACGCACACACACATACATACATACATACATACATACATACACATGAACCAAATGGACGCATTTACACAAAAATATTTTTAATGTTTTGTTTTTTTTTTGTGTGTGTGTGGCGCGTTTTGTTCTTTAGAACGTCATCGGACTAAAAAGAAATTTTCTTATTTATTTTTCAACACATTATCCAGAACTCTGAATGCATTTAAAGATCAAATTCGGTTGATAACTTAGTGAGTTCTTAGAGAAATTTTATATCTTTAAATTGTCGAAATTGCTGTCCAGACAAGGAATATTGCAGTGATTGTTTGGTTGATTTTTTGGGGTGTTTTTTTTTACGTCTTATCTACACGATGTGCTTTATTTAGAACGTTGCGTGCCAGAGGTCAATTACGAAATCTGACTTCAAACGCCAGCTTCATAATATCCCATTTAGGCAATAAATTTTTTTATGGGTTGATTTATAGCTGCAACTGATTTATAGCCTCTTAACATTGTTTTCACACTAGAAATCTCACTGCGAACAAAAGCCCGTTGTTGGCACCAGATAACACATAGTTGACATCATAATAAAACCTGGCAGGCAATCTGCTAAAGTCGAAACATATTTCTGATTGTACGGGGTTCTTTTACAGTAGCCGGTGCTCTCATGCAATCCCCCTATAAGCACACAGATCAAACAGAAACCAGAGTTTTCAGCGAGATTTCATCGTCGGTGTGTTGCTGGAAGTGAAGGAGATTATCGAAGAACACGTTGCGTCTAGAAGACATTCTTCGATTATCGAATTGCCTGTTGTTTGTTTGTTTGTTTGTTTGTTTTTGAAACATTTTATCCCAAACAAAGCAGGATTCCCTCTAGTACGCAGGAGGTTACAGAGTGAAAGTGGGGGGAAAAGACTGCGTATAGATGTAAAGATAAAAGAAAAACAGGGATCACGGCAACAGGAGATGGCGATTGACGTTGCATTAAAATTTTTATAGATTTTTTTTGTTATCAGGGAAGCAAGGAACGGAAGGGAGTTCCACTGTCGGGAAACGCGAGAAAAAATAACTGCTGGAGTAGAAGCGGCGGTTGCATTTAATCGTTTCAACAGAAAAAGGGTGGGACCTAGACGCCAATCTAGTAGAACGCTTAAATTATGTTGCATTTCAAATAAGGCACCTCCTCTCTTTCTGTCATTCTTCCTTCCTTCTTCCTCTTCCCTTCGCGCCATCTCCTCGCCCTCTGTCCCTCTTCACCTTATTCCCTCCTTTTATTCCGTAGACTCCACTGAGGAGTATAAGACAACAGCGTTGCTGCTGAAGTTGCTAGCTTCGTGTTCAAACGGTTTTTTGTATCCAGTTTGCTGTCAAATTACAATTTGTCAATGCACTTCATTCAGTGATAACTATTAATTGCATACATGGAGCATTATACCGTGAAATTTTCAGATCAAAAATAAGCAAACAATTACGTATTGCTGATCAACCCACGTCTGCCTATATTGATTTCTATATTTTTTTTGAGATCAGAATTGTATTTCCAGAATGGCACTTGGTAGCAAGGTGCTGATGAAAAAACAGTTAAACCAATTGCACCGATGCTTCCGTTGACAAGAGACTGAAAGTCATTCCGCTAGAATTGACGAGCTTCCAAGTTCTTCGAGAAACAACCGAGAACAATCCAACGATTATTTGGCCAAAATTCTTATTGATTTTTAGATTAGTAAATGGGAAATTTCAGTTTCGTCAGCGTTCTCACCAAATGAATTTCAAATTAAAACTTCAGAGATGATTTCAGAATTCATTTTTCTTTTTCAGTACAAGAATAAGTAAAAAAGATATTTCAAATTTAATCAGAAAGGAAAATTCATAAAGAAAAAAATTATTCATCTCGTTCACATTATAGCTTACTATTATAAAACTAATTTACTAATACTGCCATTTTCATCAGTTTACTTTTTTGTGTGGCCAAACTATTATTATTATTATTATTATTATTTCCTTTGATTTCTGTTGTATACACATTTCCTTCCAAAGTGTCTCAACCAAAGACTTAAGTTCACAAATGGCTTCATGACATTTTCCACTGATCATTTTTGTAAAAAATAAAAACTTCAATGAGTCTATCAAAACCTTTTTTCCGATCTATCCAGAGGCTCCAACTACATCTACAATTATTGATGTCCCCCATAAAAGGCATTTTGAGATTTCCATTTCAAGATCTTTGTATTTAGGTAGGTTTTTGAAGATCTTCAAAGATACATTAGAATTTGCTGATAGTGCCGTGTCAATAAGAAAGGACATTATTATTATTTTTATTAGTTTCATTTTAGTAAAAGACCTATGGATAAGGCAAAGCATTAAACATATGCATTCTGTTTGTACGAATTATACAGTGTGGCGATTATGAGAGAATCGGAAATCCTACCCGGATTCATTACTGGCGGACACAATCTTAACAATATAAATACAGGCATCTGCCTTACAAATGAAGAAACGTCGATTTTTTTCTTCTTTGGGGAAAAGATTCCTTCTATAATTAAAAAAACTGAAATTTTCGTATAATATTATCACTAATGATAGAATAATTAACACACGCTGCTGTGTGTGTGATTTTTTTTCTAATTTATTCATTTGACGATGCAAAAGCATTATTTTAAAAAAGAAGTGTATTTATTCTCTAGAGATAAATAATTATCATTAACGTTTCATCTTTCTGAAGCAAAAGCTGTTTACATTTATGATCTCCTTTTGTGAAAATCGCCAGTAGTTTAAAATGCTGACAATATTGACTTCAATAAAAAGTTACAACATTCGGTTATACATGAGAGAGTATGTGAGTGAACAAGTGAGAACGAAAAGAAACATTTAAATAATGTTATTTTTCTCGTGAACTAAGGCATGCCATTCAGAATACGAATCGGGCCGCATGTGGACCTAGGACTGCAGTTTGTCCATGGCTGGCATAAGATATGTAGATGGTGCAGCGTTAATAGCAGGCACAGAAAGGATATTGCAAGAAAAGCGAGAATAAAGGACTAAACATCAATTGCGAGAAGATAGAATGCATAGTTGTCAGCAAAAAAAAACATCCCAAAAGGCAAATTACAAATTGGAGATACCAATATCTGGAAAGTGTTTTAACAGAGGACGGAAAGTACGACACTGAAATTCGAATACGCATTGGGATAGCAAAATTTGCGTTTCGAAATCTAAACAAAGTATTAAAAAACAAGAAAATGTCATCAGAAACAAAGAAAAGAGCACTGAACTGTTATGCAATATCAGTCCTCTGATATGGCAGTGAATGCTGCACAATCATCTCACAGAGAAAGAAGAGACTTGAAGCAGCAGAAATATGATACAACAGGAGGATGCTGAGGATAACATGGACCGACAACAACAACAACATATACCGTTTTTATACTTTCTTCTCTTGAGGAAATGAAAACTTCCATATAGTGCAATGTTTGGAATCTATTGTAAACAAGGGTTGCCAATGATATTGTTAAAGGTCTGCGGTTTTTTAATCATGCCCGGTGCTCTGATTATTATAGATATCACAATAGTTTTAATGTAGCACTTTTTTCCCAATTTCAAGATCGCACTTTTTCTTCTATATTCCGTGTCCGTTCATGACCCTCCACAACTTCCGATCATTTTTAGGCTGTAACAGTGTTTTCTTTTTGTTGTTGTTGTTTTTTGTTTTGTTTTGTTTTTTTCTATTCCGCTCAGTCCCTGTTCTGTAATCCACTTACGCAAACTTACTATGTAGATTGATCACTGTTTCCCTCTTGCATTCAATATTTCCTGTGGGTATCAGATTTTCCAAGCCTTCTTTATTCATTAGGCACACTAGAAATTACAGATCCTTCTTTAAAGTTTCTTTTTGTTTTTCATTGTAGTTTTTAACCACTATGCTTGGTCAGTTATCATTTATATGTCTATCAGTGTGAATGGTAAAGTTCCTAACGTCATGGCATTCTATGACTGGTTTCAGATGGTCGTTCAGAGTTTCGACATGGCGCACTTTAATCTTATATATAAAGTACAGGGCATGTGTGTGTTTGTGCGTGTGTGCCCAAGCACTCCGCTCTCATTGGTCTAATTTGAATCATTCAAAATTCATTCAAAAGCCCTAGAAAAGTTAGGCACAGGGAACGATTTTCGTTGAGCTCAGAATTATGGTTGACAAATTATGCGAGGTTAAAAGTATATATTAATATATTATACTAGCCATGATCGTTGCTTTCATGATTCAAGGGGAGTAACTCTTATTTTCCTTTTGTATCCAAAATTGCGATGCACGTTTTATTATAAACTAGCTTAAAAGTCGGTCTATCGGGCGGCATTTAAGCTAGCTCCTGTGGAGGACTCTTGGTTTGGCCATCATCACAATCGCTAGGGAGAAGTAAATGCGATAAGCATCAATAAACAACAGAACTCAAAATTGATCGCTGCATTTAAGTATTGAATTAATGTTTAAGATTATCTTTTAAAAGTTCAACGATAATTCTTCTGCTGTTACTTAATTTAAAGATGATTTGATGCACGTAGATCCTAATTTTCCGCACAATTATTTTTATTTCATGGGTGACAGAACAGGGAACAATTTATATGATGAAATTAATATAGTGGAAAGATGGGAAAATAAAAATTAGAATTAATTATACATTCAACATCTGAATAGTTAGAGAAATATAATAGCTAATTAAGTAAAAACCCATATTATGGATTCTAAATGCATTCTCGGCAATATCCTACTTCAGGTTTAATTAATTTGCATATTAATTTTAAAAAATGTTTATTTCATTAATTAACTGTCCTTCATCACTTTTCTTTTATTCGAGGATTGTTTTGATTTTCTTATCAAAAATAGCTCTGTTTAGGAATATTGTCTTATATAGTGCAAAAACTCTTTGAAATCTGCATTTTACTTGGCTTTCAACAAGCTGACATCTATTTGTCAAACTTTTCTTAACTATAAGAAGCCAATGTATCAATGAAACGTCCTTGTAAAATTTTTGTTTCAAAGATTTCAAGTAGTGAATATATCTTATTTTGCAAAGCGATATTGAGCGGTCAAAGCCTGTTAGTACTGATATATTTTCCAATGAATATACTGCTCATTCTTATAGCGTCAATCTTTGTATCAATTTGATATCGTGATTGGTCCATCAGACATTTAGTGACCAACAGTCTCAACCATTTTTCTCATAATCTACATAATGCGTCTGCAACAACTTGTTATTGTTTTCCAAATAATTCCCGCCGCATAAGTTTTGGTTGTGTAGCCATTATAAACGCCCTCGTTTCGACTTTTAGTCCTACCTTTTTCAATCACTAATGTATTTTGTGTTTATCTACACCGATATCATTATTTCTGGATACGTATTAAACATGCAGAAAATTTTCCCACATATTATTATCATTCTTCTTATTATCATTGTTATTATTATTATTTGTTGTTGTTGTTTTTCTGACATCAGGAGTAGTTAGTAGTCATCGGAGTATTTCTTTCTCCAGTGTCCTCACCGACCTCAGCAGAGATATGTTTATTGCATGAACAAGTAAATGATAGCAATATTTAAGTATTTTTTCAATGACATTGGTCATATTTTCTAGTTGAGGAAACTAACATTTCTAAGTACACAATTAACTCTATGCTTGAGGTATGATTTTTTTTCTTTTTAAAAAAATTAAAAGCAACAATATGCAACGAAAGCTAATACCATAAAAATGCCGGCAACATTTAAGTAATTTTTCTATTGCATTGGTTATATTTTCTATTTTATATACACATTTATTTGTATCGGATCATGCAAGAAAGTAAAATCTTTTTTAAGATCAGTAAAAGCAACAATATCCACTGATAGCTCTGATGACAAGTACCGTAAAAACGATGGCCATATTCATTTTCTACAATTGCATTGGCCAAATTTTCTGTATAAGTAATCTTTAAAAATGACATACAATTAACTCTGTTGACACGTGTAAATGAGAATTGTTTTTAATTAGCAAAAGTAAAGATCTGGCAAAAACAAAGTTAAATAAAAACGTTTCCATTTGTAAAGAAAGAAATCTAGACACGGTAACTTCGCTTCTCGTCGGCCTTTTCTCTAAATGATGACCTTTTAAGTGGTTACAGATTTAAAGAGAGAAACAATGTAACCAAGTCTCTTTGCTTGCTTAAGCGAACAGTTTATAATTATTATACGAGTCCCGAAATTAAACTAGGCACACCGATTCCACTTTCGACGCTGATATTCGTTATACTGTCAATACATACGCTGAATTTCAAAATCTATTATATTAGAATCTGGTATACCGGGTGTAACAACAAAATTGTCCAAATTGTGTAAAAGTAAAATTGTCCATTTATTACATTAAGCTTTGAACCCTTATATCTTAGAAATGATTAAATGCACCTTACTGGAATTCTCCGAGGTTTTTATAACAGTATTGGGCTCTACGTTGAGCAATAAGAATGTGTAATTGATCTGAAAGTTTAACAGAAGAATCGTGATGAAATTGATCATAGACGAAAATGACATGTTCATCATTAACTAAGGATAGGAAGCTCATGAAGGATTGAAATTAAGTTCAATATATATATATATATATATATATATATATATATATATATATATATATATATATTATTCCAGAATCATTTTCCAACATATTCAAGATTATCATCGCCCTCTCTAACCTTCGGACTTTCTCTCCTGGAGTAACAAGATGTCTCACAAGTTTCGCGTACGATTTCATTTTCTTTTTTTTTTTCATTTCTTTTTAGACTGTCAACTCCTCTCTCACATGCCAAACATCTTAGATATGTTCTAATCGTTCTGTTTAAGTTGAAATGATGCTCCTTCTTCTGATTGTCACTTTCTGATCCAGTTTTCCTTTCTACTGTTCCCTCTTTTTTAAACTTTTTCACCGTTCTCTTGATAATTTCTTGAATGAACTTTGAAAATGGAAGCCAGAGTATGAATACTCGTACCATTACTGAAAGCCTGAATGATGTTTTTCCTCTCACCATTGCTCAATTTGGAAGACATAGTGGGGCTGACATAAAACGAGTTTAACCATTTCTGTTTCTCATTGAAAAACTCAAAAGGTTGTTCAATGATTTTTACGACAAATGGTGTCAAGATGGCTGAGCATCTTATCTGAAAACCCGGAAAAAAGAAACACAATTAGTATAGTGTTTTTTAGGTATTAAACATTTTGTGGAATGGACAGTTTTGCCGTTACTCCCGGTATACATACATACATATATAAACATACATACATACGTATGTAAATACACACACGCACGCGCGCGCGAACACACACACACATACACATACACACACACACACATATATATATATATATATATATATATATATATATGTTGCTCAACACACACCCGGTATACATATATACACATATATATATATATGTGTGTGTGTGTGTGTGAATGTGTAGATAGATAGATAGA
This sequence comes from Acanthosepion pharaonis, assembly GCA_903632075.3. Lineage (NCBI taxonomy): Eukaryota > Metazoa > Mollusca > Cephalopoda > Sepiida > Sepiidae > Acanthosepion > Acanthosepion pharaonis. The sequence goes on along the minus strand of CAHIKZ030000336.1, from coordinate 672,610 downwards.
TAGATAGATAGATAGATAACTTGGTGCTCCGTTAATTATGTTTATTTTTTTTCGGCTATTTATATATACGGGTCAGTGGTGCATTGTGGGTATTCTATTTTGCCGGTTATTTTGCCGGAAGTTTATTTATTTATTTATTTATTTATTTATTTGGTTAAATTATTTTGCTTGTCATTATTTATTTTTATTTTTTATTTTTTATTTTTATTTCTTATCTTATATATTTATTTTTTTTATTTTAATCGGTGTTTTATTAAATTTGTTTATATTGCATATTTAATAGTTTTTTTTTTAGGAAGATAATTAAAGCTATATATTCAATTTTGGGGTTGATTGTTGTAGTTTATTCTATTTTGACGGGTGCGGTTTTTAATTTGTTTATTACTTCATGTATTTATTTGGATTGATTATCTTTATTTGTTTGTTCTAACGGCTAATTTATCGGGATCGGTTTGTTACTTTGTTTATTTATTTATTTGTATTAATTTAGATTAATTTATTTTACTTGTTTTTATTATTTATTTATTATACTGTATATTTTTATTTACTCTTTTCGGTTTTTGATTTTTAAGTAACGTATTATTTTTTATCGTTATATAACAGTTATGGCCATGTTTTTCGTCCGATTTTTGGTTTGATTTTTATAGTCTAACTAATATTTTGGTCATAATGGTTTGTTAGTTTGTTTATTATTGACTTTATTTATTTGGGCTCATTTAGAAAAAATATTTTTAAATAATTTTTTTCATATATGTATTTTGGGTATATAATGGCGTCAATTTTATGTAGTTTTTTTTTCTTTTTGTTGCCATAATCTTTGTTATTAAATACCCTACCTTGTAATAAGAAAAGATCTGTCAATGTATATGTGTATATGTGTGCATCAAAAATGCATTTACAAACTTTAGGGTCAGGTTCCTCACACCAAAATGAGGTAAAAGTTCATATAAACAAATCCTTCATTTTTGAGTTAAGTTTAAAGAAAGTTTACGGTAGATGGTTGCCATGTAGACTAGATAACATTTGTCATTCGTGTACATTTATGGCTAGTCTGTCTTCAACGTTTCACGTGTGTAGTAGTGAGTTAACTCAGAAATGTTCCATTTATCAGGATATTCATATCATGAGCAGGCACATATGATTTGCTTTTTGCATACGGCCGTGGGAATGGTAATGGATAAGCATCAGCGTAAATACACCAAGTCCGATCAAATCCTAACGAACGTTACGTCCTTTAGGAATTCATCGTCACAGGAAAACTTTTTCCACTTTGTCATATATCTTCACTCAAAAATTGTACTTGAGATATAAAAAATGATATATTGTTATCACACACACACACACACACACATATATATATATATATATATATATATATAATCCTAAGGAGCCAGGCAAACGTTTGTGTTGGGGCCTGTTTAGGGACCAGAAAGAAAGACACGGAAGACGAAGGTAGGTTGAAAAAAGTATATTGAAGATATATACAAAACAATAGTATTAGTAATAAGTAGATTAGCACTGCATCTACTACTCCACTTCATTTCACACTCTGCGCTTCCGTCCGCCTCTCGCAGTTTGTATTTATGAGAGAAGGAAGAGTTCAGTATACTGTAAGAGGGTTTACCACAACAGTTTGCCTGGCTCCTTAGGATTATCTTAGGTTTTGCTCTACTTTGTGTATTGAGCACTGTTTTTTTTTTCTTTGGACTTGGAACTTAAACACTGGATGATTGTTTTCGCCTTGGTTTAATGTTCTTTTGTTCTTTCTTTTTTTATTCCCCATTTTTCCATTATATATATATATATATATATATATATATATATATATATATATATATACTTTAAAAATCAGGAGGTCAGTTGAATCTGCTACCTTGGTTTCACTTTACGGTATCCTAAGGCGATTTTTATCAAATGACCTCTTAACGCTTTATTTAAAAAAAAATAATAATGAGCGCTATATTATTTCGTTTTTTAATAAATAAACAAACACACGACGTTGGGTGTAATAGGAAGGGGAGGAGTGGGATGTGAAGAAGAAGAAAAAGAAGAACAAGAACAAGAAGAGGAAAGTGGAAGAGAAGAAAAGCAAGGGTATTATAAATGTATCTATGAGAGGTAATTGAAATATACTTTTTTTTTCTTTTTTTTTTTTAAATCCAGCTTCATATGTGCTTAAGAGGAATTTCCTAACTCAAGATTTCGGATTTCGGATTCAAAAGGTTCTTTGGATCCGTAAAATACCATAATTGCTATTTTTCCTGCTGACAGAAGTTGCAAATATTGTTGTGGTTCTTATAAGGCTTTGCCTTTTTTAATATTATCCACTTTACAAACGAATCCCTGTTTTTTTTCTTTTAAATTCCACACATGTTCAGCTAGGTTGGTAGACTATATATATATATATATATATATATATATATATATATATATATATATATATATATTTGTGTGTGTGTGTGTGCCCTATTTATCCATACTATCTAAAAAAAAAACATTTTGTAATCTAGAATTTTGTATTTATACAATTAATTCTATTGTCGTATTTAAGAAAGAATTGCGCTCTTTGAATTCTGAAAAGTCAAAATATCCAAAGAAAACTAAAACAAAAGCAAAAATTCAAAACCGTTTTTCAGTGGCCTGAATTGTCTTTTTACTAACAAATTATCCCATTACAATAATACGAAGAATGTTTGCTCATTCGCGTCGTCAAATAATGTTTTTAGTTATTATAACAACGGAATTTCTCGTCAGTAAGTATTGTAGACCAGGCTGCGGGACCGATACAAATATAAAGTCCCACTATATTTTGCATTATAGAATGCATTCTATGATGATGATTGAAACGCGCTTGTTGTTCAAAGTTTAAATTGCTGAACTGATAAGGTATTGGGACAACACTTGATCTATCTTCTTCTATGTACAATCTCTCGTGGGGAGATAGACGACTATGGCTCTCCACTAGATTCTATCTTTCGTAGCTTTAAGTAATATTTGTCTCCTTGTTATCCCTTCCAGTCCCTGTTCTGCTATCCATTTGCACAATGTCGTTATGGAAGTCATTCATTGTTTCCTCTCTATCCTTTAGTATGTCCTGTCAGTGTCAAATTCTCCAAACCTTACTTCCTCGTTATGTGTCTCAGATTTTATCAGCTGTCTCTTTCTGGTTCTATGTGAACTAAAATCATTTTTACAGTGCCAATAACTTGTGATTCAAGAGACTATATTTATCAGACTCTCAGTGAATAGAAACGCCTGCACTGATTTGTGTGAAGCCTCACATTTAAAAAAAATATCCTGAGACTCAAAATAAAACAAAAACAAGGATCTAGAATTAGAATGAAAGCAGTGATGGAGTTTACCTTGAATCATAGATAACAAATCTAGTATGTGGAATTAGTATATACTAAATACTTCAAATATCTCGTTGTATGGATCAGTTATAACAAATTTAGTATAGATGAGGAAATTGAACATAGAATAGGTTGTGATAGAGATAGTCTTGTCCAGCACTGCAAATTACTACAAAAGCAAAACATCAAAACAAGTGTCATACTCATCAGTAGCTTTGTCAAATGTATACTTTCACGTGGATATCATATCTAAACTGTCGGCTGTATACAACCGCCTTTTTCAGATCAATGGTTAAAAATGGCTTCCAGCGAGTGAAGCGTGTAGGTCTCAGCGAAGACCATCTTTCATCGAGCCTCGTGGACTGGCGCTACATAATCACAAAGAACTGTACCAGATAACAGAAACCACTTCACTTGAGGACTTCCAACAGCAATAGTAACTACTAAAATGGGTGACACATGTAACTCGAAGAGGGACTAATAACATAAACATGATGCCGACATTCCACCGGAACTCAAACAAAAGGCAAGGAAGGAAACCTCCAATACGGGAGAACATTAAAAATGACCGCAGTTGGGAAATCTATTTTCCTGGAAAATTCTTTTAAGAGAAAGATTTTATAAAATTAAAACCAAAAGCAAGCCTAAATGTTCCGTGGGTGGTGAAATGTTTTGTTATGTGAAGAAAGATAAAACGATGAAACGAGAGGATAAACTATTAACAAAACTTTATTAATTGAAAACACAATTCTAATGGTGAGTGAAGCCGCTGGATGCGTAATGATAAGTTGTGGGCCTGAAAGATCAGTTTAGCTCACCTTGGTATCATGGCCGTAACTCCCTGTACTTCCAAGAAGTGGATCTGACAAAAAAAGTTAAAAGAGGACAACTTTTCTTAAATGTTTTCGTTAGAGCCAACTGTACCCTAACAGTAAGTCTAAATGTTCGGACAATAAATACCGAATGTTTCCTTATAAGGAAACGGCTATAGTATTATTATTATTATTATTATTATCATTTTTATTTTCTTTGATTTCTGGCGTTTACACATTTCTTTCCGGGTCCCGCCCAGGGACCTAAGGTTAGAAATGGCGTCATGACACTTTCCACTGTCAAAAAAAAAAATTAAATTACATAGATAAGATGTGGGCTGTACTTGTCAGAACAATTTTTTGTATCTCCTTGAGACATGGACTTCCAGGAATCCCTTCAATTAGTCTACTGCAATCTTTTCCAACCAGTCCTAGGGCTTCAACTACAACAGGGATTGTTGATGTTCCCATATGCCAAATTTTCGAGATTTCTATTTCAAGGTCCTTGTATTTTGACAACTTTTTGAATATCTTCAAAGGTACATTGCAGTCAGCAGGGACTGCCATGTCAATAAGGAGGCACCGTTTTTGTTTGTGGTCTTTAATAACAATATCTGGCCGATTGGCCTTGATTGTTCTGTCAGTGTGTATTGTGTAGTCCCATAGAATTGTAACAGATCCTATCTCCGTAACCGGGTCTGGGTGGTGTTCATACCAGTTTCTTTCAGTTTCCTTCCCGTAGAAGTTGCAGATTTTCCAGTGCAGATATTGGCCCACTCTGTCATGTTGGGTTTTATATTCAGTGGGTGCCAACACCGGGCAACCTGATACAAGATGATCAATCGTTTCTGGATACTTATCACAGAATCTGCATTTTGGACTGACACAATATTTTAGTATATGTGCTTGATAATTCCTAGTGAGCAAGCATTGGTCCTGCGCAGCAAGGATAAAACCTTCAGTTTCCGCTTTCAACCCTGCACTACGTAGCCACTGATGGGTAGATTATTGGCCATGAAGCGGTTTATCTTGCCATCGCTTCTGTATCTGGTCGGTTGCATTCGTCTTTGCTGTCTTTTTTAGGTATTTTGCAGTTTCAGCCGGTGTATTGTGCTGTAGTTGCATCTCAACGCCCATTTGAAACTCCATTTTGAATTTGTTGGATTCTTTCATTACGGAGTAAAGACGCTTACTACTTTCATGTTCCTTGACGCATGCCATCATCCAGTCTTCTGTAGTTTCCAAATATCTTTGGAGGCCAATTTTTGTAGTTTTGTAGGACACTTCTAGTTGAACTAATCCTCTGCCTCCTTCGGATCTGGGCACATACAGACGATCAACATCAGCTTTGGGATGATGCATGCGATAGCAAGTGAGAAGCTTTCTCGTTTTGGCGTCCATTCACTTAATTTCAGTTATGGTACAGTTAAGGACATTACAGCTGTATTGCACCACAGGGACAGCCAATGTGTTTATGGCTGATATCCTGTTTTTTGAGTTTAGCTCGGTATTTAGTACCAGACTTACACACCTGTAGTACTCTTTTCTTATTTTTTCCTTCATTTGGGGGTGTTGTATCCTATCTCCTTCGCTAATTCCTAGGTACTTATAAGCTTCATCATGCTCCAGTTCCCTAATCTTTGTGACAAAATTTAAATCTATTAAGGGTGTTTCTGTAATTCTACCTTTCTTGAAAGTTATTTTTGTACATTTATCTAATCCGAAGTCCATACCTATATCGTCACTGAAGTATTTTACAATATTGAGGAGGCCTTTCAACTCATTGTCGTCTTTGGCAAAGAGTTTGAGATCATCCATGTATAGTAGGTGATTGAATATTTTCTTATTTATTTTATAACCATAGCTACTGTTGTTCAGTTCATGTGTAAGAGAGATTAAGGATAAACAAAACAGAAGGGGTGACAGAGAGTCTCCTTGAAAGATTCCATGTCGGATATTCAGACGGTTGGATATGGCAGTGACCCCGGTGTGACTAATGTATAGTTTGATGTTCCACATTTCCATGCTGTGCTTAAGGAAATTTAATACCACAGGGGAGACTCTGTACATTTCCAAAGTATTAAGGATCCATGAATGTGGAACACTATCAAAGGCTTTACGATAATCAATCCACGCTGCACTTAGATTCCTGCGTCGTCTTGTTCTCTGCGCCTTTAGCTGAAGTTTCTACTTCAGCATTTCCTTGATTGATGGAATATCAATTAGGGATTTAATGTTATATTTCCGCTTGATCTTTTTGCATTTACGTGTGGAAATATTAGGGTTTCTGGTGAGCTCATCTAATATAGAAAGCTCACATCTGATTTGTTTTATTTCTCGAATCAGTTTGGTTTTCCAAGCTGGTTCTCTGTGTCTGTTAATTTTATTTATTGTCTTGACCCCCAAGCTTCCGAGTCGCTGCTAAAGCTGTTGCGTATATGACGTTGTTAACTTCTGTGATGTTTCCCGGTGGTTTATCTGTTAACAGTGTTTCCAGAGAAGCATTGTATATTTTCACGATGTGCTTGTTGGAATTCGTCATATGGATTTTGAGGAGCTGGTCTCTGTCTGACAATTGTATGAAAGTTACTCTGCTGAGTACTTGGATGACGTCATTTTTCGCTTCGGTGATTTCAGCTTCGTGGGTTTCAAGGAATTCTAACTTATTGTCACTGAAGATGACTCCAGGTACATTTTCTGGAGGACTGCAGGTTGTGTTTAAGGTAGAGTCTTGGGTTTCATTTCCTGGGAGATTATTTCGTATTTCATTCGCTTTAGCGTCCACCTCATCCTCTGTCGCATTCCTTATTTCTACATTCGTCTCAATAGAGTTTGAGTGATGGGTCATAGTATTTTGTCTTATATCTAATTTTATCTTATCTATTTCTGCCTTTGAGAGTCTGTTGTTTCGCATGATGTCCCTACGGACATTGGCAAGCATGTTTGGATTGAGGTTAGGTCTTATATCATTTCCCACCGTACTTCTCCATATTTGGTATATTTGATTGGTGGTGTTCTTTGCTGGGTTTTCGAGTGCAGTGAAGAAGGATGTCATGACTTGTCGATACTCTTCGCGGCTCCATTTCGTTCGTTTACTTTTTATTAGTCGATTTGGTATTGAGTCACTTGGTCCAAGGTTGGCAATAATCCGGTTTTGGTGACCAAGTGTCTCTTCGTGTGTGGAAGAGTTTGTTCTAGTGGCAGAATTTTTGTCCTCAGACTGGTTCCTCTCTGAGGGACGCGGCCATGTTGTCCCGGTTGACGGCCGATCTGGTATGAAATTTTATTCGTATTCATTGAAATTGGTAAAGATGCGTTTTAACCTTGACTGCCAAAGGGTAATTATGTTCAGGTTACCAGCTTTAGGACGAGTCTCGAAGAAGATCCAAGAGCACGCCCAAACAATGAGATTGTGGATTTATTAATTTAACGAAGGTAGAATAGTTCATAAGAGTGTATGGTATTCAGTGGGGTAGACTATACTAAGTTTTAACTTAGTATAAGTCGGAGAGACCACTCCAAGGGGGATAAATAGATTTTAGTATATAGACTTACAAAAAAAAAAAATAATAATACAATATGATCCCTGTCAATGCAGATACATACACATGTAAATTATATACGTATATACACGGAAAAATTGAAATATAAGTTAAAACAAATAAAAAAAAAGGAAAAAGAAAAGGGAACTGAAAAGGAAAGAATTAACTTGAGTCAAAAGAATTTACAATCATAGCAAACTACACGAAAAGTATCATTCAAAAATGCTACATTTACCATTTCTTACAACTTCGGAGCATGGCAAAAGTGACTCTCCACAAATGTTCAATTTTCCGTCGCCAACGACAGATACTTATCAAATTTTATGGGGTAGGCTGGACTTATACTACAGATTGGTAGGGGAGGATATCAAAGAATTCATTAAACAAAGGGGTAGAAGCAAAGCAGTAAAAGTTATACTTTTCCGGTCATCTCTCAGCCTACGAGCCGCTAAAAGATATATTTTTAAATTTTCACTCAAAGACATGATAGTCAAAGGGCAGAGCATTGTAGGAAAATTACACCTGTAGCCATGAAAAAAAAATACAATATGATCCCTGTCAATGCGGATACATACACATGTAAATTATATACGTATATATATATATATATATATATATATATATATATATATATATATATATATATATATATATATATATACACATACAGGAGAGAGAGAGAGTGAGACAGATATTAGTAAACATATACACATATACGCAACGACAGAGATATGGGATGCTTAAAGTAAGAGATAAAAAAAGTGAAAAATGGACACGGATGTCCGCTTAAGGTCGGGGGCGGGACGGAAAAATTGAAATATAAGTTAAAACAAAAAAAGGAAAAAGAGAAGGGAACTGAAAAGGAAAGAATTAACTTGAGTCAAAAGAATTTACAATCATAGCAAACTACACGAAAAGTATCATTCAAAAATGCTACATTTACCATTTCTTACAACTTCGGAGCATGGCAAAAGTGACTTTATTATTATTATTATTATTATTATTATTATTATTATTATTATATTTCCTTTGATTTCTGATGTGTACACATTTCTTTCCGGGTTCCGCCCAGGGACTAAGGGTTAGAAATGGCATCATGACATTTTCCCCAGGAAAAAAAAAACATATTTTACATAGACAAAGCCCTTTGTAAGGTGTGAGTTGTACTCATGAGAACAATTTTTTTAATATTTCCTTAAGGCATTGGCTTCCAGGAATCCCTTCAATTACTCTACTGGTGTCTTTTCCAAACAATCCGAGGGCTCCAACTACAACGGGAATTGTTGATGTTACCATGTGCCACATTTTTGAGATTTCGATTTATTATTATTATTATTATTATTATTTACTTCTTCTTCTTCTTCATCTTCTTCTTCTTCTTCTTCTTATTCTTATTCTTCTTCTTCTTATTATTATTATTATTATTATTATTACGGGGTTAGGTCACACTCCTGTTAATATAACTATTCCTAATTCTCAAAAGTGCAATGGTTTTATTCTTTTCAGCTTACACAAAATGCTTAATGATAAATTTCGTCCGCGAATTCCGTTCGCTAGATCAAAATCAACGTCCACAATATGGATGATTGTATTAATCCTTTTTGTTTATATTTGTTCTTTAAAAGCGCCATGATTCAAGTGGATTCATAATCTTTATATTTGATCTTTTATTGATAAGTTATGTTGAACGTCAGGTTAGCTGCTTTAAAGTTAACCGAGAAAGTGATTAATGTGGGTTGTTTTTGTACTGCGCAATTGAGATTTTGCTTAAAATGCCTGACAGTTCAAAAATCTCAACTTTCATTCAATTTAACGCGTCGAAATCCAATAGCAGAGACGGGATTTTAAAAAAAAATCACGAGTTTTAAATGCTGTTTGAGGAAATGTGATTGCGTCTCTTTCAGTATTCCCGATTAAATAAGTTTTAGATAAAAGTATTGCGCGTGTCTGACAGTACATTTATACATTCATTGCATTTTGAAAGTAAAACGAAGCGAGTTAGTGAAGTAACGACATCAATTCTCCCTTTAAACCATTTACAAATGTAAGAAAAAAATGTTTATACAGCTTCGTTTTGCTTTTAATCATTTCACCCCAAGCAAAGCGAGAATGCTCCTAGTACTCATGGGGCTGCACGGAGTGAAAGTGAAAGATTGAAGGAAGGTTTGAAGAAAGGAAAAATGTTGAACGGGATTCAAGAAAACAGAAGACGGCGTTTAATGCTGCATTATAATTTTTAAAGATTGTACTTATCAGGGAAGCAAGTAAACGGACAAGTTTTCTACAGGTGTGTAGAACAAGGAAAGAAATCATTCAAGTAGAAATGGCGATTGTATTTAGCTATTTCAATAGTAAAAGAGTGGGACCCAGATTCCAATCTAGTAGCATGCAATAAATTCTTGTTCTTGAGGCACCAGGAAAAATAGCTGTGACATAGAGAGAGAGAGAGAGAGAGAGAGAGAGACCTCCAACCCGAGGTGGATTTAGTAATCAACAGTGCTAAAGAATTAGGATGAAGGTGCTAATTACTTGGGTAGAAGGGATTCTGGAGTAATTCAGAAGTTTATTTTTTTTCTCTTAATAATTGTTTCTGGGGTTGAGTTATTAGTTAATTACATGTAATAATTCCAAAGTGATTAAGAGATGGATTCGTTAAAGTAAAGTTTGTGATAAATGGCAAATTGGATTTTTGGGTTGTCTGAATAGCGGAATTCAACCAGACGGGATAAGTGGTTTTGGCAAAATTTAAGTATACGTTGTCTGCGGAAGATCCAGCAGGAGGTCCGAATCCGATTTTAGTACCTCTTGAAAACTGGTTGCCCGTGGAAATCCGGAGATTAGTCGGAAACACATGGTGGTGCAGGCGATTTGCATATTAAAATTCGGGGGCGGGCCTAAAGATGGTTTAGCTCCGCCTCTCTCTATATAAGCTGCCCGCACGCTTGAGTTAATCAGATGAGCTCGGATTTCGGAGATCAGAACGTGGAAGAGGCGGCTTGTTAGAATTTGCTGGTCTGGTCAGTTGGTTGCCCTGTGTCAAGAAGACCGATCCGAACTAAGAAATCGATATAGAACCCGTACGAATCCAGATAACTTCGTCAACAAGGTCGGTGAGAAATTTAATGAAGTGCAAATGTTTAGTCAGGATTACTTACATTGCAGATTCTCCTTTGATTTTTTCAGAAATCTCAAGATATACAGTAGCAGCAAAAGTATTCAATGCACGGAAGAATGGTAGATTTGTAAATCCGCAAATGCATATTGATGAGAAAAAAATTCTGGCACGACACTAACACATATTTCTTTGTAGTAGACTATATCTAATCTATTGATTAGATATAGTCGCTCCACTTCATGTCAGTAGAAAACGTGAGACCAAAATGTCGCACTGTGTTGATCTCCTGGAATCTATCGTCGGCCATGCCTGATGGCAAACAGAAATGTTCTCTATGGTGGTTAAAGCAGTTTTGTTTCCTAAGCGTTAAAATTTACAAATCCCAATTAACCATTGATCAAGAGCAGGTACCAAGGTTACTTTGTCAGATCTGACGTATTTGCTACTGAGCTAGCAATAAATTCTTGTGTCATCTGCATAAACACCTAATGGAGAACTTATGACATTTGGGTGATCATTGATGAAGATCAGAAAAAGCATATGACTCATGATAGAGCCACGTTCGTGTGAAAGCATATGGGAGCGAACCCGTTCAAAACGACTTTTATTTCACAATTTGACAGGAACGATTGAATTATATCAAACATTCGTCCTGTGACACTGTAGCTCTGTAGTTTGTGTAGAAGGCCAGCATGTCAAATCCTGTCGAACGCCTTCGAGATAGCTTAAGCTTCGCCGTTATTATCGACAGGTATTTATACAAACTTAGTGACGGCTGTTAACCCATCAGCAGTAGACCTAAAAAAACGGATGCCATTCTGTTTGTCTGAAAGGAGGTTGGAAGAAGTAAGATGCTTAACCACTTCATCATTCATTAGATCCTTGAATACGTTGCCAAAAAGGGATACGCTACTAATAGGGTGATAATTTGAGATGTTCTCCAGAATTCTTAAAAACAGGATCTACAGAAGAGGCAATTATATGCTCCCGATCTGGCTCCAATTCTCTCCGGAGTTCGGAAAGAATTGGAGCCAGATCGGGAGCATATTTCTTTAGGACGACGGCTGTGATCCCATCCCGTCCGCATGCCTTATTTGAGTCTTGTTTGGAAATGATGTCTGAAACCAGTGACGGGTTTATGCGCATATCCCTCAGCAGAGACTCTGTTATAGGGGGGAGAATCAGGTATGGGTACTGCAGATGAATCGAGTGTGATAAACACTCAAATTTATCTGCTGTAAATGTCAGGACTTCAAATTGGAGTTAGGAGTGATTGAGGATTTGCTGTTGTTCAGTACACTCTTGCTTATCTGCCAATAAACTCTACAAGCGAACTTGTGAGTCTATACGTTTTTTCATTCTATCAACAAACAATAATTTCGCTTCTTTGGGGACACGCTTTCACTTATTACGAGCAGAGACAAAGAAACGTTTGTTGCAATTAGACCTGTTGCTCTGTACAGACGGAAAAGTGATCCCAGTGGGCTATAGCGGCTGAGCATGCAGATGTGAATCATGGAGATGATAGGGGTTTCACTTGGTATGTCAGCACTGGAATGAAAGCTTCGATGCCCGTTTTCAGACAGAAGATGTCAGTACATTTTAGAATAGGATAATTAAAAACAATTCACGAAGGAAGTTATAAAATGAATCCCAATCAGCGTGTTGATAACAAAAAGCTATTTTGCTGGCAGGATGTTCTTGACAGATGGAAGAGAGGAAAGAGATGTTTGTAGACACTACCGCATGATCTGAGTCGCCAAGAGGTTAGAGCTGCAGAGTACGAAATAAGTCAGAGGTAGAGGTAAGGGAAGCGTGTCCATCACGATTACTGGGGAAACGCGTGGAGAGACAAGAGGTAAAGATTTATAAGATTCAAATCATCCAGGGAATTAAATCATGAAGTCTAAAGATACTTGATCTTTAAAATAAAAGTATATTTAATTCTTTCATTGCTATCTCCGCTAGCGACAGATTCAGATAATTATCTTGAGTAGCCGTATTTAACGCGATCAGATCAAGGCCAAACCAGTCATGGGCGTTGTCAGAATCTGCCGTCAATACTAGAAAGAACAATAAGAGCGACCGGACTTGGGAGACCTATTTTTCCTGAAAAATTATTTTAAGAAAAATATTTGATAAATTTCAACCAACATTAAGTCTATATGGTCATACAATGAATGTCGAATGTTTCCTTATAAGGAAATGGCTAATATTAACATTATCAACGATTACCGTTACGGATTTAGGTAACACACCCGTAAACATAGCTACTCCTAATTCCAAAGTGTTCATGGTTTCATTCTTTCCTACCGATTGGGTACTTCGGCGTGGTATAATAAATAACAAGTTCAATTATGGCGGATTAGTATATTCGATCTTCACTGGGTCTTACACAGTTTCCTCCTTGTATCACAGCTAAACTTACGAATTAATAATAAGTTTGATCCACACTGGGTACCCCATAGTTTCGGTTTTGTACCACATCAAAGCTACGCTTGAAAACCACTATACTTGCCTGCCGATGCAATAGCTTTAATGGTGTTTGATCCGAAAATTCTGATCTCCTGATCAAAATTAACGTCCACGGTATGATAATAAATATTTCTGGTTTGCATTTGGGTGTTTTTTTAATGTGTAATGATTCAAGTGGATTCATAAATCTCGCAAAGAACATTTAGCGCATTAAGAGCGAATGGTTCAAACACTTTGTTTTTTAAACATGGACATTACAGGTCTTTTTCTTTTTATGTGCCGTCTCCCTTCGGAATGTAGGCGATCATGGCTCTCCACTTACTCTATCCCTTTTAGCTCTCAATAAGTTTCGTCCCTCTGCCATCTCCCCCAGACCATGTTCTGACAGTCACTTGCTTAAGCCTGCCCAATATGTCATGCGTTGCTTCCTCTTGCCTTTCTTTCTCTCTATTCAACCTGTGAGTATCAGATTTTCCAGGCCTTCCTTTCTTATTACGTGTCCCAGACATTTTAGTTGCCTCTTCCTGGTGTTAAGTATCAGCTTCTTCTTTGTTTGCATCCTCTCCAAAACCTTATCGTTGCTCACACGCCCGGTCGATGACATCCTTAGCATCCTTCTGTAGAACCATACCTTCGTTGCCTCGAGTCTCTTCTTCATCTTGAGGAGACCGTTCGACATTCGCTACCTTAAAGGAGGACAGATGCCACGTGGCAGCTCAGTACTCTTTCCTTTCTTACTAAAAATCTCCCTGTCTCGTAATACTCTGCCAAGCTTTGGAATGCGTCCTTGGCCATCCCACCCGTTTTCATATGATCGGACAATCTATGCTTTGTCATAAACCTCAGGATAGGATTGAGGAAAGGTCTTAATTTTCTTTCATAAAGGTGAGATCCATTCCATAATGAACCACAAGCAATATGCAGGTGTTACAGATTTTACATTTCATGTTATACTTTATGATTTATAGTTTATTTTGATTTACGGTATATCAACCCTAATGGCTTAATTAGTGCCGATTGGATTTTTAGGATAGTTTCACATGAATACAATATGTATTCTTTGTAAGAATTCAGTTTGTTGATCAGGGTTTAGATCTATTTCATTTTTCTGCATATCAACTTCAATGGGTTCTTTGTAAGAAATCAGTTTGTAGATCAGATTTTGGGTCTATTTTGTTTTACGGTATATCAACACATCAATTGGTTATTTAAAGCCGACAAGCTTTTAGGACACGTTCGTAAAAAAAAGAATATGTATTCTTTGTAAGAAATCAGGTTTCATTGACGTATTTGTAAAGGGGGTTTCTGTCGAGAGTCAAGTGTATTGCTGTTTTTTTTTTAATATATTGCTGGTAAATTTAATATAAAATTCTATTTTTATACTTTAATGGTGTTTTGACCCCATTTTGGGGATTAAGTATTTGCCCATAGCTCGTAATCTTTCAGGTGTTTCCACTCCGGGTCATGGGAAGAACAGCAATTAAGAGGTGGTTCCACGCTCTTCAAAACTTCCAAATCTCCCGATCAGAGGCCTTGCTGCCGGATGTAGTTTATCGCCATACCCAGAACGATTTGATGTCATAATATTTATAATCCTTTATTGTTCTCAAAAGCAGTTATCCTAAGTCGGTCTCTTGGCCGAACAGCAGTTGTTCCATCATTTTTACATGACATAGAAATAGTGATGGTGAGCTTAACCGTTCTCCTTATAAGGAAACATTTTGCATTCATTGGCCGAATAGTTAGTATTATTGCCGGTTAGGATTTATAAATTTTTTCTCTTAAAACAGTTTGTTATATACCATACCTATGAATACTAATCGGTATGTCCCAAACCTCATAAATACGTTGGACACTATTGTAAGTGGAGCTAATATGCTAAGTAGTCCACCACTAGCAGTGGTTTACCTACTTCACGCTGCTGGCGAGTATTGTATTTAGTTGATGTTACAAAAAGATTACCATTTCATTTACAACTTCCGTTTTGATTGATCCTCATTCAGTAACCCTTCCTAGGTTGCAACACAGTTTTTACAAGAAAACAGATTACTCAAGTTCACTATCATCGCTCTTTTTGTTATTGATGTAGGTTTTCATCCTAACCATTTGCTTAAGGTAATGCGAAAAGACAACATCTTAATTATATCATTATTTTCTATTTGTGTTACATACGCTATCCATTTTATTTATTGCTACTGTTGAAAGTCTTCAAGTGATGTAGTTTCTGTTATTTGGTACAGTTTTTAGTGATTATGCAGCACTAGTCCATGGGATTCCAAGAATGACAGTTCTCTTCATGATCCACAGAGCTCAGTCGCTGGAATAGATATTTTATTGTTGATGTTAGAAAAAGATTGTAATGAATGATTGTTTTTACGGTTTATCAACCTTAAAAACAGTTATATATCGCTGATAGTTTAGAAGAGACTTTTAGATTGTAATATTCAGTATATTGTCCCAATATTATTATTATGCAACATATGCATTTTATTTTTATGTCATATTCTTTCAGAAATAGGGGATCATGTCTCTCCACAGAATCCTTTTTCTTTAATATCTGTGAATTTCCATGAATTGTTAAGTAAGATAGCGAAGTGGTTTCTCGTCGCCTTCTCTAGGTTTTTGAATTTAAAAGAGCTTTGTCCTAGACTGTCTGCCAACCAAGGCTATATAACACTGTTATTTATTCTATAACAGAGGAAGTAGAAGAAATGGATATATGCTTTTCTGAATGGCATGATCACAAAGAAACAGACAAAAGTGGAACTTGAACCTGGCTCCTCGATTCCTTTTTTTCGTGCTAATAACCATTAAGCTACATACACATTCTATCCGTACGTGTAATGAGCAATAAACAAAAGCAATTTTATGTGAGAAGTGGGGCGAATGAGCCGTATCAAAATTTGTTCGATTTCCCACGCTGTTATTGTGCATTGATATTTTTATGCCTCTTATAGTTAATAATTTTGGCCAACAATATATATTTGCTCATTAACAGAAACATATCGCTAATAAGTTTATTGTTCCATAATTGAAGAATTGTTGAATTTGTTTTTATATTTTTCACATTCCCCAAAATGCCTTTCTTCATTTTCAGTTATTAGTACGATTGGAAGTGTTGTCTGTGAGTCTCATTTGGTAATTAAGTCGGAAAAAAACATCAAGTGGAACATTCCGGTACTCAAACATTAATCAGTGACATGATCATAATGAAATATTTCATATTCGAAAGAAAGCCTGACATCCCTTGCTAATCACGCAAACTTTGGCGGGAGATAAAGAAGATGGTGGCAAATATAAAAAAAATGATAAATTGTTAGATTTCTTTTTAAAAACCTTTTGTTAATTTCTGTTCTTTTTACTTGTGCATTCTAGAAAGAATCATCTTAAAAAGATTCACTATACCTTGGAGTTGTTTTGGGGAGTCGAAAATAAAATAATAATACATTTTTGCAAGGTAGATACTCAAGAAAGTTGTAAAGATCCGTATGCATGTGAAATGGTCAAATAAAGGAGACATCTATTTTTATTAGGCGATAAAGATTTATATTTGCTGTGTCAGTATTGCCAATTTCGATTCAGAGGTTTGTTTTTACGGCTTATCAACCTTTTGCAGGTTATTTAAAGCCAAAAAATATTTTTAAATTGTAAGAATTTTTGGGAGATAATAATTATTTTCTGATACAAATAATACTAATTAACCCATAGCTGAGGGGAAAGAGGTGAATTCATACATTTTCCAAAGGTATTTGCGAGTAAGAGAATACAACTAACTCGATTGGAATTCGAAACTTGGTTCTTTGATTCCCAATTCCGAGCCGTTATCCACTACAATATTCGCACATCCAAGCTTACCTGATATTCCCAAACGGCCATGTTGGCTCCGACCTGGCTCGACGTTGCTTAACTTTGGTGATTGTACGAAAACCGGTGTTTCGACGTGATACGGACGCAAGCCGAGTAGTGCCCAAATTATCGGCAAGAAAAAGTATTATGTTAGAGCAAATATTCGTAGCATTTTTCAATAAGCTCGTTGGAATACTTGATTTCACTTCACACGTGACTGACATATATGTATATTCTTAAAAGTGAGATTCAAAATGTCCTTCTACACTATTTGTGCATTTTCGCCATTTGGTGTTCGTCCAATTCTGAAAAGGACAAAATATTGAACAAAGTAACTATGAACTCAAATATTCTTAAAAAGAAAATGGCAAGCTTATTCTGCGAGAATGTTATCTTGGTCTAAGACTTTCTCGGGCATATATCGTCCTATCAAGAATCACAGTAGAACACATGTATATCACTCACTCATTTCTGCCAAAAAACTGAATTTCTGGAGGATTACGGCCACATCACGTTGAAAAATCAGTTCCCATACGAAGTTTAGCAACATCGAACCTGGCCAATACCTAGGTGGGTGACCGCTTGGGAATACCAGATGATGTAAACTTGGATATGCGGGTGGTGTAATGGATAATGGTGCAGGATTTATTTTTTTATCAGAGAGCTGATTTCCAATTCTTATTCGGTTCTTTATATTAACTTAAGCGCAAATAACCTTGGGAAAAGCTATGAATTCACCTCTTCTCCTCCAGTATTTATACAAGTTTTATTGTATTAATGCAATCGTAGTATCTTGTTTATCGATATATATATATATATATATATATATATATATATATATATATATATAATTTAAGAAGCCGAGAAAATGGTCAGTGCCTTATAATGAAAATCCTACAATGCTCACAGCTTAAATTAAGGAATGGAAAGAAATTTCAGGAAGGTTTTATAAATGGGTAGTTTTTATAAGGATATTAATGGTGATTTTTTCTCAAAAAGTATACGCCCCATCACTTCCGTTTATTTGATATCCATAATTAGTATAACAATATTAATAGTCATATTACTTATGACTAACAAACTTAATTCCGTTACACATGGAATTGGAACGTAGAATGTTTACAGACGTCTATACAAGCTACCAAACCTTACCAGATGCAGACGTTTTTTAAAGTTCTTGAATACACAGTCTGGTAGATTTAATTCTCCCTGTATTAAAAAAAGGTAAAAACACGCGTCATCTACTCAAACACGTCTATGTAATAAGAAATAATGTTGGATTAAAAATAAAATCCATAGTTCATTTTTCGGGATTAAAATGTGATTCATACTAAGTCATGTGATTCATGTGAGCTGATATGGTTGTCTCGAAAAAGTCTCAATGAGAAGATGTGCATTACTTAACTGGGACTTACCATACAGGTCTCTGTGGCCGAGTGGTCTAAAGAACACTGGATCAGATGATGATTTCGTCAACAAATCGTGGCTGTGTTCGTAGTTAATGTTACTGATTATTGGCTTTTTCTATTTTAGGGCTTCCATTTTTTTTTAATGTTTTTGTAGATGAGGTTATTATCTTTGAAGGAAAACATGATAAATTAAATAAAATGCTTAACCGCAGTACCTTGTCAGTCGTCTTTAACAAAATACATTAATACACTATAGGGAAAGTCTTCTGCTTTACTTCAGCACAACGACTTATTTTAAGATCCAGGAGGGCAAAAACATTGCGCCTTTTTGAGTTGACGTTTCCACTGACATGAAGTTGTGGGATTAAATCATCTGTTCGGTTTGCTGATAAGAAAGTTGGATCACTATGTCTGCAGCAGATAATTCTTCTTGTCAGAATCTATCTCGCATATTTATGAATCTCCTATTCGCTCATGCATTGACTACTTCTACCATATCTGATCAGGTGTTCTTGTTTTATATCACGAGATTCTTGATAAAATTCCAAAGGATGGTCTATAATGTTATCTATCCTGATCTGTCACCTCGACCTGCCAACTCGATTTTAGTGACTTTCACACCGTGGTGATGTGGTTCCCCAATGGGTTTTTTTACAAATATCTTCTGATGATGAGTTTTCCTCCCTCGTTCCTCTGCTGCATGTATTTAAGCGTGCTGCTATAATGGCAATTGTTGAACGAACTTACGTTCTATTCTAAGAGTTTAGCTTTTCTCGTCTGTGGAACTCTCTTCGGGTTCCTTGCTTTCCTCTCATCTACAATATTCAAAATTTTAAATTCAATGCCAGTCGCCATCTTCTGCCTCCCTGTAACCTGTCCTGTTCAGTTATTGTCCTTTTTCCTCAGTGAAGTCTTAATGGCATTATCGCCTTGCTTGGAGTGAAACGATACATGCATATATATATATATAACCCATGCATATATATATATATATATATATATATATATATATATATATATATATATATATATATATATATATATATATATATATATATATATGGCGGTGGTGAAATAAATGCTTCTATTGAATATTATTGATGCTTAGTAATATTTTGAGAAATATTTCGGACCGAGAATTTCATCAAGAACCTGAAATAATATTTTGTTCATTTTTTTTTTTTTTTGTCCTAGGATTAATAATCAGAAATTGTGAATGACAGTAAAAAAAGTTAATAAGAAAATATTTCCATCTGAAGAAATGTTTGTCAAAGATGGACGACAATATAAAACTTATTTAGTAATTCGGGACATTTTATGCGATATTTATGTCTACATATTTTGGTGAATCAATCAGACGAAAAAAGTTATATAAGAAATAAAACTTGAACGTTGATTAATGACATATTTCTTTTCTGTTTTTTTTTTTTTTTTTTTTTCATCTTTTTCTTGATCACTGTGTTTGAAAATATTTTTCTTGTTTCTTTTCAATTTCCGTAGAAATCACTTGTGGCATCCCGGGACCTTTGTACAATGGTTATTTAGATGGACACAGGCAGACTGTCGGAGCTGTATTCTTTTTCAGGTAAGTAACTTAGTGTAAGAATTAATTATTTTATAACTCCAAATATAATTTAACGATACAGGATGATGTTGTCTATAACAATTCGAGTCTGAGTGTACAATTTGGACAAGTGCATAACTCCAAAACTAGATATATATTCTCCCTCTCTCCCTCTCTCTCCCTCTCTCTCTCTCTCTCTCTAGATAGATAGATAGATAGATAGATAGATAGATAGATAGATAGATAGATAGATAGATAGATAGATATATAGATAGAAATCACGTCCGACTACTCTATATACTAGCAAATAAGTTAGCTATTTAATGTATTTGGCATTTAAATATCACCTAAAATTTGAAACAAAATTAATATATACGTTTTTCAAATTTGATAATTCGTTACATTTGAGAGCATCCGATAATACTTTCGTTAGTAAGAAAAAACCAGGAAGTTGTAGAGAGTTATTATCGCTTAATTCATGAAAGAAGATATAAAATTAATAGATTATGAGTTAAATGAAAATGAAAGTGAAATGCTCACTGTCAGTATAGGATATATTTCAAATGTATTTAAAATGGCTTCACTTTTTGGCTACAGTAGGCATATTATGGTACACTTTTGTGCCAGTGAGGTCTGAAATACATACAAACAGGTAGGAAATTTCTCACTTTTAAAATAGTCGTGTCAGTTTAAATCAGAATTTCTCCGTTAATGTTTATATAAGTTCAATGAACGTAAAACAATGTTACCGCGAAGAAAACTATTTCAAAAGTAATTATTGAGAAACCAAATAAGTCTCTGAGTAAAAATTATAGTCCAATTTAAGAAATCAAAAAAAGCAATAAAAATATGTCCCATAGTTATGTAACTACTGCAGATTGTAAAATACGCTAAAGAACCATCATAGAAAAAGTCACATCCTTCTCATTATTAGCAACACTTTTCCACAAAAATACTTCTAAAAGAATAATGTCATATACAAAAAAAATCTCTTGTCCTTTGAGCGATCGTCTCTCTGTCGATAATAAAAAATAATTGATCACAGCACATTTCTCTCAAGATTAAATAACTGATTAATTCATCAAATATCTTTCAAAAGACCAAAACAAAAATCTGTATTGGCATCTTTCTAACCTTCCTCCATGATGATGACTGATGGAACAGTCGAAATACTAGGACCCTCGCTTCCTCCAAATTCGACTATGAAAGTTTAATTTTCGCAGATCCCTATATAAGTAATATTATATTAGAATATATATATATATATATATATATATATATATATATATATATATATTATTATTATTATTATTATTATTATTATTTTCATATTAAGAACAGTACTGGAGGAAAATGTATGACAAACCCGGAAAAATTATATATATATATATATAGATATATATATATATATATATAGCAGAAAGCCACAAGTCGTCGTGACCGAAGGCTTGAGCGTGCTATCCATGTTCAAACTGTTGATCATGCTAGATAAAACGCTCTTTCCCAGAAACTGTAACTAAGGTCTGCTCAGCATAGTTGCAGTATAAACCACAGGTGGGCTCTGTGGGTGTTGAATAAACACAAATGCGCCTGAGCAAGCGTCTGAAATAGGGATTGGCTAGCCGCCTTAGTGGAGAGGTATCCTCGAATACAAGTGACCAGCTATTTTATATATATAAATATATATATATATATATATATATATAGAGAGAGAGAGAGAGAGAAAGAGAGAGAGAGAAAGAGAGAGAATGAGAAATTAATGATAATAATAATAATGAAGACCGTTTCCTGGAGTTTACCGTGTTTAAAGGTGGTAATATTTTGTAAAAATTGCTTAATATAAAAAAAAAAAAAAAAAAGTTTTTAATATAAAAATGAAGCCACAGTTAAAAACTGAAAGTTCAACGAATTAAGCTTCCGACTTCAAGTTGATCTTCAATTTAGCTGACCATGAAGAACGAACGCTAAATCCGCGAAATTTGAAGTCGGTAGATAAGTACTTTTGAACTTTTATTTCATATATATATATATATATATATATATATATATATATATATATATATATATATATATATATATATATATATATATATATATATATATATATATTATATATTGCCTTTTGCGATATTTGAATATATTATAACCATTTCTTCTCAATTTTCCTAATTTGCTATTTTTATAAATAATATTCTATAAGTTTTTGGATAATAATCTGACTTCCCGATATCAATATTTTCATTTTTTTCTGCGTCACTCCGTTTATTTCTCTGTCTGGCTTCTGTCTGGCTTCTGAAATTGATTATCTGTCAAAAAATGAGCATATCATCCATTTTTTCCCAATAAATCTAGCATCAATGGGCGACAGAGGGACTATTACTTTGACCGTATGTCTCTCTACTTGCCTCTTTCCAAGAACATAGTTTTCAAATTACCAAGCGTGCAAACTTGATTTTCAGACCATTTGTAGACTAATATAAAAATATATCTTCCTAGATATATGCCGTGTCCCTTCTGGACGTGTGAGATCGCCGATTTTTTTTTCTTACTTTCTTTAATACTTACGCATTTCCGAACTTTTTTCTTTTTCTTTTGCTTTCTTTTTTTTTAATAATTTTCACCCAATACAATGCCCAAGGACCACTCATGGTAGAGCGTTACTGAATGCAGAATATGATATGAACGTAAGAAGAGTAAATAGCAACAGAATATTACGAAGATATGGCGTATAGACATCGATTGACCCTAAGGTTAAGATTGTAAATTTCGGGACAGCATCTTTTCGGGAGTTTGTTCAATAAAATAATCGTTCTTGGAAAGAAGCTTTCGGTCTGAATCGCTCCTCTTACCAAAGGAATACCTAAGGAATGAGGTTGATCCAACCTTATCAAGGTGGGTTTTCGTCGTAAGGGTCTAATCTGATGGCACCAAAGAATGGAGCTCTATAGCGATGGCGATAAAGTAGCGATACATGAAGTTCTTTATGATATAATTTTCTTCTATTCATTTGCTCAAAAATTCAAGTAGTTTACTTACTGCTTTTCTTTCTTGTCCTTTCCTTCGATACACCTTGTGAGTGTGAAATTCTCTAAGCCTTCCTTCTTCCCTTATTATACGTCAAATTATTTCAACTGATAATTCAGGTTTTACTGTATTAAAATAATATCCCAATACTCAGCAATTAAAACTTTAATTTGAGAATTTGTTTCTTTCTTCTAATCGGCACGTGTTAATTGATATTAAATATTAGATTTGTTTCTGTTCGTCGTCGTCCTAATCCCATAACTGTGTGTGGTCGTATGGTCACTATGTAACTGACCACTTGATCAGTTCTCTTAACACGTTCCAGTTGTGTGGCATTATCAAATTTGAAAGTTGGAGAGTTATCCATCAATGTACAGTGTGTCTTGCATAAGTGGAACTGATTGTGCCCATCCCTCACCAGATACCTTCCGATTTGAAAGCTCGCCTTCGTCACGGCCACGTAGTCGTTAATTCAGTCAGTGGAACCATCCGCCCTGGGTGTAGACATCAGTCTAGGAAGCCATCTACATATCGATGCTGTGTCATCACTGCCGTGGCTATGCTGCCAATAATTCAGTTTCATGTGCAGATTTAGCCAATCGAAATAACTGCATTTATAAATACTGACAGTATTTTTTTCTTTATTTAAATATAATCTTATCCATTTTCATTTCATTAGAAAAACAAAACATGCGTCTGTAAGTATATTAATTAATTTATGAAAAGTCAATGCTGTCTATTGCATAACCGGGTGATCGTCGACTACATCGGTTCCCATACGAGGCAGGCTTTTCTAATGAGGATCATCGTCAGACACGTAGCAGGGTTAAAAAAAAACGGCCATCTAGCACATTTGAGTAAGCTGGGATCCATAGCTATATATTCAGCTAATTCAGTGATGTGACGGCATCATCGGGTGGAGGGTTTCCCAGACAGAAACCAACGGCCGGGGTGGATGCTTCTTCCAATGGAATCAACGGCTACATGCCCGTGAGAAAGGCGAGTTGGAGGATATTGTCTATGGTGTGACCTGGAGAGACTGGCTCCTCCGTATCTGCTCGCCCAAGACACGCTACTCATAAATGAATTCCTCTCTCAACCATGATATGTGGAAGGTGCTGGTCAGGTGCTCAGCTGCGCAAGAATAATACGCCCAAACCCAGTCACGGGACTGAGGACGGCGACAATGATGATGATAATCATTAGTTTACGTATTTACTTTTATTCAAATTCACAATTGTATATATCAATGAGATAGAGAAGATTTTGATTTGATTAAAAACAAACAAACCTATATGCTTTGAGAACCCATTGAAGGTGAAAGAAAAGATTGATAGCGTTACAAGGTGAATCTCATCTATAATTTATTTATTAGATAACAAAAATATCAGTCATTGTCTGACAGAAAAATAATTCCATTATTCGATTAAGTTCTTTAATTTATTAACCAAAAATATTTCAGATTTATATAAAAGGTTAATTACTGTCGATTTAATAGTTTCAATAATTATGAATCTTATAAATAGCGATTTCCAAAAGAAAGAAAAAAATATAGAATATAAAAGAATGTCTGGTCGTACATTTCGAAGAGCTTTGCTGTCGTTTCAAAACAGTCACTTTCCTGTTTTGTATATGAGATTTATATCTATTTTCAGATGCAATGTTAGGACGACATTTGATGGACCGTCCTTTTCAACGCAGTGCCAAGAAAATGGTGCCTGGTCACACCCACCTCCAAAATGCTGGGGTTTGTACAACAAACATGTCGTCTAATATCATTTTTTCTCTTTCGTTGTTGTTTGCTTCCATTTAAACTTCAATAACATATTTGCAAAACAATCCAAAGATTAAATTACGTATATATATAACAATTATTCAGGTATATATATATATATATATATATATATATATATATATATATATATATATAATAAAATATAATTTATGAACTATTATATGTTTTATTTATTTGTTTTTCCATGTCGTCAGTACGTGTATATAAATTTCTACACATCATGACAATGTTAGGCAATTGAAATGATCAATTTGTGATTCAGTTGCCCAACCTGTTTCTTATATATATATACATAACACATTATTCACGCATATATAAAATATCTATCACATATCTTTTATTTATTCGCTGACACGCACAAACACATATTGTCATCCACAGAGAACCTGCTTCACAGCGCATCAGTGTAGCTAGACATCTGATTGCTTCAAGCCGGAACCGAAATCCGACTGATTTGGCAATAGTCGAAGATTTTCCCACTGGCGCTATCGGCGCACGATTGATAGTAAGGCAAATTTTTAGATATTTATTCTGTGAATAAACACGCCAATGACTGAGCGAGCTCAATTCAAATGAATTGGAATAAAATATGGAACAAATATGGATCGGAATCTAATAAATTGATAAAATAAAGAACAAATAAGAATCAATTTAACACGTTTCCCTTTTATAAAAAAAATGACGAGAGCCCACACCTCGCACTTCGAACATCAACAACTCAACATTTATAATCCTCCCCTCTAACACTCTTTCTACAAAATTTGTAAACAAATTCTTCTTCTTTTGTGTGCCATATCCCTTCAGGACATACGCGACCATGGCTCTCCACTTCATCCTATCCCTTGTAATTCTCTATATGACTTGTCTGTTTGCTACATCTAGTCTCTGTTCTGCCATCCACTTGGTTAAGTCCGCTAAGTATGTCATGCGTTGTTTTCCCTTGTCTCTCTTTCCCTCTATCCACCCTGTCAGTATCAGATTCTCCAAGCCTTCCTTTCTCATTACTTGTCCTAGAAATTTCACCTTCCTCTTCCTGGTGCCAAGTATAAGACTCCTCCCCGCTTGCATGCATCCTCTCCAATACTTCATCGTTGCTCACATGCTTGGTCCATGATATCCTTAGCATTCTTCTGTAGAATCATACCTCTGATGCTTCGATTCTCTTCTTCATCTTTGAGGAAACCGTCCAAAATTCGTTGCCGTCAAGGACAGATATCATGTAGCAGTTCAGTACTCTTTTCTTTGTTACTAATGGAATCCCCCGTGTCTCGTAATACTCTACCTACCTTTTGGAATGCGTCTTTGACCATTCCAATACGTCTTCGGATCTCAGCATCTCACTTACCGTTCTCTCTCAGAACATTTTTCCAGATTATTTTTTTTTTTCACACCTGCTTCATTTTAAATAATTTGCATGTTCGGCTCATCTTTTTACTGATGACCATACATTCTGTCTTCTTGCAATTTGTGCTTAGTCCCTTTTTGTCGCTTTCCTTCACTAACTTCTGTATGAGGTTTTGTAATTTCATTTCCGTGTCTCCTATCAACAGTGTGTCATCTGCGTATCTTATGTTGTTAAGATTGTGTCCGCCAATGATGAATCCAGAATGGTGTCGCTGTATACAATTAATAAATCCAGTGAGAAGACATATCCTTGCCTTATGCCACTTTCTATTTTTGTATATCTGCTGAACTCATTTTCTATCCGTATGCATGCCATTTGCTGCCAGTATAGGTTCCTGATTATTCTAATATCTTTCCCGAATATATCAAGGTTGCTGAGCAGTTCCAACAGATCCTTGTGTCGTACTTTGTCGACGGACTTTACGTAGTCTATTAAATAGAGGTACACGTCCTTCTGCATTTGTATTGCTCTTTCTGATAACATACTGAGCATTAATATCGCGTTTCTTGTTTCGGTGACTTTAACGAACCCGCACTGTTTTTGCTCTATCTCTGGCCTGATTCTGCTGCGCACTCTATTCAACAGAATACGGATGATGAGTTTGGTTATGTGGCTCATTAGGTGGATTGTTCGACGGAATTCAGATCCGTTTGCGCCTGGTTTCTTAGGCAGTGCTATAAAAATAGATCTGCTAATATCTTCAAGTATGTCCCCACTGTTGAAGATTTCATTTATTTCTGTGATCTTCTAAATCCATCAAAGTCTGTCATCATTTCTGTTACAATTCCGTCTGGCCCCGTCGCTCTGTTTCTGTTCATTTTGGTCAGTGCAGCTTCTACTTCGGTTTTTAAAATTTCAGGATTGTCGTTAGTTCTGTGAATTGCCAGTTATTCTCTTTCGTTTTCAAAGAGTTCTCCAATAGATTCACTCCAAGTTTGAAGAATTTTTTCCTTCTGTAATATTAACGTTGCATCCTTTGATTTTAGGCAGCCTGTTGACGAGCATATCTTCTGTCCTGTTAGTTCTTTAGCAACTCTTCTTTAGAATCTCATCTCATCTATTCGTTTTTTTCTTCTTCGTCCATTCTCCATTGGAATGATATCGTTTGCTGATGTCACTAAAGTTTCTCTTAGTGCCACTCATTTCAAGTTTTCATTTCTATTGTGTCCATCGTATCTTTCTTTCACACTGTCCATATATTTTTCTTTCAGGTACAGGTCGCTCAGGAGTTTGTTGTATTACAATTTTGTTTCTGCGTTAGGCTTCTTCAGTTTCTGTAGGTTCACTCTTAGTTTACATACAACAGGGCGATGATCGCTTCCGCCGTCAGCAGTTGCGTAGGTTTTGTAGTGAACCATTGCATTTCTGAATCTTTTGTTGATAGTCATGTAGTCAATTTAGTTTTTAGTTTCTCCTCCTGGCTTTCTCCATGTCCATCCTCTTCTCGGATGTTCTTAGAACCACGTCTTGGATATTACCTAGTCAGTGCACCATTGTATCCACTTTATTTTATGTTCGTTGCGGGTTCCTAATTCGAATATTCCAGTTATATCCTCTGCTATTTCCCTGCCTAATTTGGCGTTCAGGTCTCCCATGATAATTATGACTTCTTGTAATTTGCAATGAACTTTGGCGTTGTCTAGTATGGAGTAGAAAGATTCGATTTATTCTTCCTTCTCTAATATAATGAGCTTTACCACCACATATAATTAGGAAGAAAATTATACCAAAACTAATTCAGATGTCGGTATTTATCAAATAAATACCTTACAATGTAAAAGCTCTTATATCGGCGAGACATCTCAAAATTTCAAAGCCCGTACGAATGTAAAAGGGATTTGTATTTGTTAAAGCATTTAATCTCGAACAAAACTGGCAATAACTTTTATTATAAAAATGTTACCCGAATTTAAAAAGAACAAAATTCTTTATATCTAAAAGACTTCGAGGGATTACTAATAAATATTTTACCAATTATAAACACATAAAAAACAGTGTATTACGTCTTCAACCTTTATTGAATTCATTCTCAGTTTCGTATCCAAACGTAAACAATGCATCTTTCTAAAAAAAAAAGAAATTGATTTCTTTTTTATTAATCTGACAGATTTATTTAATATTCAAATGTTCAGGCCCGTAGATAAAAATGAATAAATATACTGTATCCAATAAAATAATATTTAAAATGAAAAAACCTCGCGGATTGATAAAAATCCATTACTTCTTTTGAATTATATATATATATATATATATATATATATATATATATTCATTTCCGAAAAAAATATGGTCCAAGCAAACTGTCTGTTGTCTTTATATATATATATATATATATATATATATATATATATATATATATATATATATATATAAAAAAGAAAATAAGTTATTGGAGAAAACAGAACAAATGCTTTTAATTTAATTATATGATTAAATTTGAAGTTTTTAGCAATAGTTTTTGAAACATGGTTTATTACTGTGTAGCGAAAAAACATATTTTAAATCAGTTAATTTATATATATATATATATATATATATATATATATATATATATATATATATATATATAAAGAAGAACGAAAATAATATATAAATTCTAACGTTCACAGCATTAATTCAAATGAGTGCTCAATACCAATAGTAGAGCAATAAGTATTTATTATAATTTTTTCATACAAAAAACAATTTTGGTTCTTACCAATCAAAGTGCAATTAAATGCACCGAAACGAAGTTGCATCTTTGTTTTGAATAAACTGTTTTTGTCTATATGAAAACATTATAATAAATATAATGTTTCTTTAAACACTTTTCACCTACACTTATATATATATGTATGTGTGTGTGTGTGTGTGTGTGTGTGTGTGTGTGTGTGTGTGTGTGTGTGTGTGTGTGTGTGTGTGTGTCTTAAAAAGGGAAATAATAATCCGCCTAGATCGAGAAATCCTACTAAAAATAAATTGTGCCTCCGACAGGAATCCACTATTTCGATCCTGGGAAACACTTCTACATCCAAAAGCTGTGTTTACCGATTAGTCTAAGCAGGTAGCGTTGGAAAAAACGGAGCAGAGGTTCGATTATCGTCGGAGGAACAATCTTTCTTAAGTAGCTTGTTGTTGTCAATTTCACTCTTTCAGTAAATAAAAGAAAAACAGCAACAGAAAGTCAATCACGTGTTACCTCTAAAAATATAGTTTATATTAATAAAGAAATAATGTCGAATCAAAGACAACGGACAGTTTGTTTGGACCATATTTTTTTCGGAAATGAATTTGGGAAAATTTTTTAACGGAATCCCCCCTTGTCTGAGAAGGATCATTCGTAATTTTTTTGAAAAGCTAATCAGTGAAATTAATCGACAGAAAGTGCATACCTCCTTTAATTAATATATATATATATATATATATATATATATATATATATATATATATATATATATAATAAATAACAATATATATATATATATATATGAAAATAACAATGATTTTTTCATATACAATCCTACTATTTAACTCATAAATGAGGGAGGATATGGATTCATACCTTTCCCAGGGTTATTTGCGTGTAAGCGAATGTAACGAACCCGACTGGAATTCGAACTTGGCTCTCCGATTTCTCATTCACAGCTGCATATCCACCCTTAAACATAATGATTCCTATTTATTTCCATAATATATATATATATATATATGTATGTATGTATCTATGTATGTATATATATATGTGATATTCGCAGATTAATATATATATATATATATATATATATATATATATATATGAATAAAGAAAACGGAAAACGTATTTTAGCTGATGCGTTTCGTCATGTGATGGACAAATACGTACATATAGATAGATAATATTCATAGATTACAATAAACCTAATTTTTATTTATTGGCTTATCTGTACATTGTTATACGTAATGTTCTTAGACTAATAAATATTTTTCTATAAAGAGCTTAAGAATATTTATGGTCGTACAATAAAACTAATTGAAGTAGAAGAATAAACTATTGTGAATATTTTCTGTCTGAATTTCTGGGATGACTAATTATCATTATTTATACAATTTACATGCGAACTATTGTGATAACAACAACAAAGATGAGGACAATAGTCTACATATAAATAGTTTAAGTATTTTGCATATATAGACAAATAAGTGTGTGTTCATAGGATTCCTAACATGGAATCGTTTTTATGGAGTTTAAATAGTACGTTATAATACGGAATATCATCATCACAGTCAGCCAACCGGAAGTACAATGGACTGTTGAAAGTAAAACATTACAGACCGTTAATAGAATAAGACATTTCCGAAGCCTTTCAAAGATTTTAATCTCTTCCATCACGTCCTTGATGTAGGTCAAAATAATTCTAAGACTCAGCAGGGAAGCTTATCGGTACAGAACGTCTGGTGAAAAGAATCGACCATCTCTTGTAAATGGATCATTTTCAGGAATTCACAAAAGAAATAAACGTCTATGAATTACGAACATCATAAGAATGGAATTTAATTGAGATGAACAATCCTAGTTAAAAAAAAAAAAGAGGATAAAATAAATCCTAGCATGGCATCTCAACTCCATTCACTTTCTCACCGACGTGTCGTGGCTTCCCTCTGTCTTATCTATAAATATTTATGTGGCAATTGTCCTGATGAGCTTTCCTCCTTGGTGCCTCGATCACATTTATAAGTGTGCGACTAGATTGGTAACTAGGTCTCACCTTTTTTTTACTTCTGACTTAGCTACATGCAACAGTATATTTTATTCTAATAGTTTCTTTCTCGCACTTCTCTCCCGCGGAATTCTCTTCTACTTCCTTACTTCCCTGCTACCAAAATCTTCAAAACTTTAAATGCAATGCCAATCGCCATCTTCTATCATCCTGAAATCTGTTCTTTCATTGTCCTTTCTCCTCAGTTCTACTCACTGATGTCTTTTCACTCTCTTTCATTCCAAGTAACCGATTGTGTCTTAGCGGCATTATCGCCTTGCTTTCGGGGAAAAGATTTTTTAAAAATAAATCTATAGAAAAATAATCAAAACATTAATCTTAGACACATATATACAGATATCAATAGATATTTAGACAGGCCATGGCGCTATAGATTAAAAAAAAGCATTTGATTGACTCTATAAATATTTATATTGTAATATGTTTCTCCGCGTTGTGATGTAATTCAACGAATATGCTTCACACTGCGAGGCACCTGATCAACACATTGCGAATCCCGACACCAAAGACGTACAGATGTCATTTTGTCAATGGTCTTGGAAACACCCTTAACCCAGAAATAATGTAGATCAGTTAGTTGGCTGGTCGATTTTGTTCAGCAGCATATCAACATCTCTATGGCTTATTTAATACCGAAATCTAAATATTTCGGAACAATTTTATGGCCTCAACTAAATATATTTTGAACTTAATTGTATACCGGCAACTACAGCTAAAATATATTCTTCATTTTCTTTTAATATAACATTTTTATATTTTTATATGATAATTCCTCATGCTAGAAATTCAGGCAGAAATTATATCCAATGATTATGAGAGTGGAGGAGTGCATTTACTTTTGAAAAATATATACTGAGTGATTGAAAAGTAACTCCGTATTTTATGTATAATGGACTCTCCCGTTTTGTAAAAATTATAGTTAAGATGGAGAGCCCATCATACATAAAAGAGGTTTACTTTTCAATCACACGGCATATATTTGTAAATACTGGATTACCACCAGCACTCGCTGTGCTATATATATATATATATATATATATATATATATATATATATATATATATATATATATATATATATATATATATATATTTGGTTGGATAGATAGGAGTTTGTGACCCTGGGTTTCAACACTTTCTACATACATATGACAGCAAAAGACGAAAACATCACACCAACAATAAGTTGGGAAATATTGAAAAAAAAACCCCTGCCTACAACAACATTACGAAAAAATGCCTACTTTGCCTACACGAAAAAGTAGCAATAATATCACACAAACCAAAAAGAACTTACTAAACAAAAATCAGAGATAATCTCCAAATGTAGGCATGAGAACAAGTACCTATTATCCGAATTCATACCAAACGGATAAAACAGACAAACCACCAACAATCACAATTTAATTTCAAGATACCATCAAAATAATTGCATCTATCATTATTATAATTGCACCACCATTAGTAATCACTTTTACTACAATACCTTTTAACTAACAATATTATCATTACCACCAACGCACAGCACCATCACTTTACATCACACCCACTATTAACATATAAATCCACTACAATCTTTATTACTCCCCAGCATATTTAATACCTTAAAACAATATGATCAGATATAATTTCCATATGTAACCATGAGAATAAACACCTATTACCAGGCAGCTTTAATATAATAACAATAATAATTTTGTAATTAAAAATTAAAAATTATAGCAATCTTCAACTACCATAAATTTACACAGAATACCTATTATCATGATTTATACCAAAATAAATTAATACATATAACAAAATAAAACAAAAATAAAATAAAACACCAACAACCACTTTTTAGTTCAAGCTACCACCACTATAACTACATTCATGGTTTTATCATTCTCCCACCACCGTTACTAATCATTTCTACCAATTTACAATTTCTACCAATTCACAATAACTATTAGATATCATTGTCTCCAATCCCTTGAAACATTACTATCACATCATATCATATAGACCCGTTATTAAATTGAACTACCCTCTCACCCAGCACATTGAATATTAAACTAAACATCACCATATAAATTAACCAATAAGGATTACAAATTTCTACCTGTTACATATACACAGTCACCAAAACAAACAAATAACCAGCTTTAAATATAACAAATAAACCCCATTTTTTTTTTTTCAAATTTAAGAATAAATATAAATAATAATAATTTTTACCTATCATAATTTTACACAAACCCCACCACACGCATATACATACATGCGAGGAAATATTTTTCAGCGGGAAAATACATATGACATGTATACATTAACGAGACATTTCCGCCACATTTCCAATGTTTAAATTTCAACATTTCAACATACAAATGCGTATGTATAGATATAACACCACCCGTATACATACATGTGTCATAGCCGAAACTGCCCACATATGTTTATATATGTATGAGTCCCGACGGACGACCAAGTATGTATATGTGTCTGCATACATCGATGTTTGCGTTAGTACGATGAATGACAAAACGACGAAATTTCCCCCACCACTTCCACAATAACACCAATACACGCAATCTACATAAACCCAAATTTTTTAAAACATTAATCAGTTTGTCTGACGATCGCTAAAGCGTGAAACCCAGGGTCACAAACTCACATCTATCCAACCAAATATATTAGCTCTATCTCTGATATTGAGCGCTTTCTAATAAAGTACCATGCATATAATATATAAATAATTATACATATATATATTTTATTTATATTTATATACACTTTTCACACACATATATATATATATATATATATATATATATATATATACAGTGGCCTAAGAAAAGGTTTTTAGCCCGGTGAAATAAACTACATCCAATTTCAAAATTTAATTACGTTATCGAACATTCCTTTCTAAATATTAATCGCATTTAAGAGAAGCAAATAAAACCCCTACCGTAAAATGGAAAATATTAAAAAGACGAGAATTTGTAAATCCATAAACGACCCATGTCTCCTGTGTTTACATGAAAAGCTGAATATTATAAAGTTTCCTAAAAATAAAGTTATCCTAAATCAGAGAAATGAATTAACAGTAATTTGTTGGCTTTGTATGTTTACCT
Source organism: Acanthosepion pharaonis (assembly GCA_903632075.3). Lineage (NCBI taxonomy): Eukaryota > Metazoa > Mollusca > Cephalopoda > Sepiida > Sepiidae > Acanthosepion > Acanthosepion pharaonis. The sequence continues at coordinate 638,422 of CAHIKZ030000336.1, read as the reverse complement.
TAAAATATAGTTAAAAGAATTTTTCATAAAAAAATCCACGCATTATAATTACATAAACATTATTTTATTAATATATATTTGTCCACATAATAATTAATTCTTTGATTTTTCAACTCAATAATGTCATGTTCTATTGCCCATCCAATATAATAAGTATAGCATTTTAGTGTCTATATATTTTCTAAAACTTTTTAGCTAAACTACTGGCCCCTTTAAGAATGTAGTTTTAAAAAAATATAAAGAATCTTGAAATTTCTTATAATTGTTTGAAAAATATAACTGTATCTACTTCAAAGTATCTACACCTTAAATTAGCAACAGTAAAATCTGTTGTCGATGTGTCTAAGGTGTCAATTCATCTAGACATGATTTAAATAACCCACCCACCTCCACATTATAAGCTTATTGTTCTTTTTTTTTATTATTCCAGCTCTAATCCGTCTTCTGATTGGTGAAGACATAACCACAATTGTCGTTTTTCACTTTAGAATTTTGTTTTTCTCTTCTCCTTTTAACTCACAAATAAGCTGCCAAATTAATTTCTGATTTCTCAAATCATTTTCATCCTGTTATCTAAAATCGCCTGATAAGTGACAATTTTAAAGTCCCATAACATGAATAATTTTCTGGTTTCGCGACCTCCTTCAAGCAAAGAGTAGATATTTCCACATATTATGAAAATGAATTTTTTGCGTTGTAGTGATTCAAATGCCTGCCTTGAACTGGAAAGACATTTGAATCACTACCACGCAAAAAAAAAATTCTTCTAATATATATATATATATATATATATATAGTAATACTTGAGTTAATTGCATTTCAATAGCTATCTTTTCTTCCTGCACCTATGGTCTAAATAGTATGTCTTGTATTAGGCAAGTCATTGATAACACAAAAAACTTGTTAACCTTGCGTAGGTCAG
>CAHIKZ030000336.1:625000-632500 GCA_903632075.3 Acanthosepion pharaonis | reverse complement strand
TGTGTTCTCTGAAAGTTAAATTTCTTATAAATGGAGTAAGGAAAGCTGCGTCAGTACGTGGCCGCTAAAACCGTGTAAAGGGAGGTAACTAAGTATTGTTTGGATATTTTTTTAAGGAATGAGAAATAAAAAGAGAAACTATTAGTGTAAACCTTGGCTTTTCCAACTATCTATTAGGCACATTTAAAAATATTTGTAGAATATTCATAATTAATTTTATTAAGGTTTGGTTTCAATTTTTCTTAATATAGATAGCTTCAGGAATTTTTAGTTTATGTTTATTCTTTTCGTGAAAAAGTATAGAGATATTTTCAACATGGGTTTTTCTGAATTGCAAATGTGAACAGGTATATTGTAAATGTTTGGAAATGTTAGACATATTATTCAAATGAAAACTTAGCCGCCAGTATAATGTCTTTGTAGTGTGTCCAACATAACTATTATGTTTACCATGGGAGATACAATCTCCCAGAAAACATTTAAATTTATAAACGATTTGGGTTTTCTGCAACACGTTAGTAGACTGGGAAGAGTCATTACGAATGATTGTATTAGATATAGTAGATTTAGTGTACTATATAAATAATTTTGTTTTTTACTAAGATCTGTGGTGAATATATTAGTTTCTATTACATTTTTTTAGGATATTTTCATATTGTTCATAATTAGAATGCATTTGGTTACGATGTAAAAGATTGATATGCTTAGGGTTACTTGAAGAAGTATTATATTCTATTTGTTTAGTATAGTGATCACTGATGGAGCATCTTATTTGTTTATCAACAATATAGTTAGGGAAGTTACGTATGTGTGTGTGTGTGTGTGTGTGTGTGTGTGTGTGTGTGTGTGTGTGTGTGTGTGTGTGTGTGTGTGTGTGTATTATAAAATTAAAATAATAGAAACTATAAATCATGAAAACTTCCCTTCGTTAGTCAGGAGGGGTGATAGGACAATCTAAAGAAGAAAAGTGACACCTGTCGCCCACAACAACTGAGATACACCTGCGCCACACAGTGTATTACACACCCTCACTGACTCAGGTGAGTAGTGGTAGTGAGTAAATGAAACGATTTTCCAACAAGTCATTACTACTAGCTTAAAAATTGGAGGTAACCAAACACCCCATACGATTAACACCGGGTTAATGCAATATTCTTTCAAACAAAAATAAATTCTTACAATCCCCCCAAAATTTTTCAGCTCTCAATAAATCACAATAAGTTGATAAGCTGTAAAAATCTATCAGTCAAACAATTCACTACGTAAAAACCATAATCTATAATATCATTTTCATTATATATTATCGATTAAAATTATTATAGATTATAAAGATTAAAATTATATTATAGATTAAAATGTGTATTTGTGCACGTCTATGTATGTGTGTGTGTACTTGTACACGCCTATGTATGTGTGTGTGTACTTGTGCACGCCTATGTATGTGTGTGTGTACTTGTGCACGCCTTTGTGTGTGTGTGTATTTGTGCACGCCTATGTATGTGTGTGTACTTGTGCACGCCTATGTATGTGTATGTTAAAAGGTTTGAAGCCGGCGGGTATACATACATTTCTTGTTCACCCAAATCCCTGTAAAAAAAAAAAAAATTATATAAATTGTGATATGTTTATCCTTTATTATTAAGACATCAGTGCATTAGCCATAAAATGTTAAAAGCACCTTCTGTCATAAATCTTGATCGACAGACGCACTCTTCATTAATTCCTATCCGAAGAGGATTACTTCCGCTAATATTTGGCAACTTGCCTGAAAGTGATCAATATTCTAAAACCTGTCTCAAGTTTACTTAGAATCAATAATTTGTAATTAAGAAATGTCTTGAAGCACTTATTCCAAATTTCAACTCACAAAAAATAACATTTTCCGAATCTTTTGTTTATTTACTTTTAACGAAAACATTTTAGTTGCTTCTTCTCGTTCTTTTTATCCATATACTTCCAAACTTGATGGTCACTAGAAAAGAGATGATGATATTAATTCAATGATTTTTCAAGTTCTTATCTAAGGATAAGAATAGTATATTAGACGCAGGAAACTTATATTCTAAACTACGTATCTTTAACTATTATATATATATATATATATATATATATATATATGAATGTGTGTGTGTGTTAAAAAGAAGAGAGAAACCGCAAACGTTTTTGGTTGTAATGTGGATTTCTTAAAAAATATTATGCTTTATTTTCCATAATTTTGGTACACATATTTCCGGTCTCGCGACCTTCATCAGGCAAAGCGTGGAGATTTCCACATATTATTAAAAATAATTAATTTTTTTCTTATGTTTTTCGATGTTCAGTATTCTCGATATGAGACACTCTATTTTTTGTGTGTTAGTGACCAGTTCAAGAATGACATTTGGGTTACGCAAAATATATTAATAAATATACATAATACCCCATGCCGGGTGGGTATTATGTATATTTATATTTATATATATATATATATATATATATATATATATATGTATGTATGTATGCATCTATATTTGGTGTGGACTCTCTTGTTGCGGACGACAATGCAGGATCAGTAAAATAAAGATTTGTCCAACAACTATGGCCACGCACGGGTGCTCCAAGGCCTGCAGATGTTTTGAAACTTTTAGACAGGTGAAACATGTGATTTAACTATTTTCCTGGAATGGTTGAGGATCAATTGTCACATGAATTGTTTTACGGCGTGCAACAGAGCCACACACACACACACACACACACACACATATATATATATATATGTGTGTGTGTGTGTACACAGGTAATGATCCGTTGGTATATACTCCTAATGAATGAAATATAAAAACTGATCCACAAAAAGATCTCAATGTATTTATTACAAAAGAGCATATATATTACATAAATAGAAATCCAAATTTACCACATCATAGAATAGTTAGTTCAGCCCAAATGTCCTATGTTGGCATTTACAACTCAGAAGGTACCTTCACTTCTGAGTTGAAAATACCAACATAGGGCTTGTTGGCTAAAATAGCTATTCTATGAGGAGGCAAATTTGGATTTCTGTTTTATGTAATTTAATATATATATATATATATATATATATATATATATATATATATAGGATTAATGTGAGTAAAACTGTCACTTAGCTGATTGATGTTACCTTCAGCATTTCGACTCCAGAGCATCGTAGACGGGCTAGCCCGGCCAATACTTACTCAGGCAGCAAGAATTCGTTTAAACGTGTTTATTCATCCGACAATTTCTGTCTATTTTATTTTCTAATTGTATTTATCTAATTTGGGAATGAAAATGATTTTTTTATACTAATGTTCAGTGAATACAAGTCTGAAGAGCTACTCAAGGTAGAGGTTTAATGTGGGGGGGGGTTCTGGGCGTAAAATAAGGCAATAAGTGCAGTTATACTGTCCAAAATTATAGGTAACTCTTTAACATTTTACTTTAACTGTAGAAAATTGTAGGTGAATTGTCCAAAGTTTGTGTTTTTGTTCCCCACTTCTTCCGGCAAAATCAATGTCTCGGTCATCATCAGGAACTAAATGTTGTCACGATCGGAGCCAAAAAAAATTGTAGCTGTTATCAAACGCTAACATGAATATGTTGCTATCGAGAAAATTAGGTTTTAAATCGCATAAAATCTGTACTTTGAAAAGTATGACTACAGTGATTGCCATTTACGTTTCTATAATAGGCTTCTGCTTCTTCTTCTTTTATATGACGTCTCTTTAAAACCTCAACGAACATAACTCTCCACAACGTTCTATCCTATGAAGCTATGTAAGGAATCTATACGTACAAGATTGTTAGGTGGCTTATTAGGTATCCTGTTGTCCATCTCGCATTCATTATATCTTGTGAGTGACAAATCCTCCAAGGCTTCTTTCCTCGCCATATGTCCATTTCAGCATCATTCAAAAAACATCTTTGTCACTTCACATCTTTTCATATGTAAGGAAATTGTCCATCATTCACTGTCATATTGGAAGGTAGATGGAAATAAGGCTGAAACTTGCCTTTCATTTGGAAATGAATTAACTGATACTTCTAGTCGGCACGCAAATTTTTGTCTGTCTCTCTATTACTTTCTGTCTTGCCCTCTTTCTCCTTCTCCCACCCGATCTCTTTCCCTCTTTCTCCTCCTCATTCTCGATCTCTTTCCCTCTTTCTCCTTCTCCTCCTCGATCTATTTCCCTCTTTCTCCTTCAATCTCTTTCCCTCTTTCTCCTTCTCCTCTTCAATCTCTTTCCCTCTTTCTTGTTCTCCTCCTCGATCTCTTTCACTCTTTCTCTCTTTGTCTGAGAATTTTCCATGGAAATAGCGATAGAGAAGTGAGAGGCCCGCCACATCCCGCCAATGAGAGAGAGAGAGAGAGAGGTTGGAAGGTGGAAAATAATTCTTCCCCAACAAGGACTCGGAGACCCTTTTAGTCTCAAGATTGGAAAGTGAGGTCTATGCAGCCCCCGTCCAAATTTGACAACAGTGCTCCATTTTCCGCCTGATCTAGCTCTTATAAGGCAGAGGTTAGCATTAGGAGTCAAGTACTTACTGAAGTGGTACATGGCGTCGATCATTTTACCTGAATCTTTCCATCGTTTTTGTCGAGGGCTTTAACTGATATTCAAAAATTTAATATCTTCTTTGCTGATCGTTTCATTTATGAAGACAGAGTTGATGACTAAACTCGCCGCCAACTTACAGTTTCCGGGCGAGACGCTTCCAGTTTCATTAAAACCTGCTCCCGTCATGTATTTGCTATCGCCGTTTAGCTTTGCAAGAGCTGGTTGCAGGTGAAAGAAAATAAGAATAGAAGAAAGTACTGAATTTCGAATGTCGTCTTCTGTAGCATGCTCGTTATACGTAGAGTTCTTCTTCCTCTGTGATATGTTTTAATCAACATTCCAATGTTCTACCATTGGGGTCTTTGAGGTTGGTCGCGCTTACTCTGGGTCCTCGTCTTCAACCTTGTCACCCAAGGTGGACCTACCAGGAGTTTAGAACTTCAAAGGCATCGTCATCAGTGTATGGATCAGTTGCAACAAATTCAGTATAGAAGATAAGGAAATTGAACATAGAATATGGTTCTTTAGTGATAGCTTCACACAATACCACAAAATGCAACAAAATAACACATTAACCAACTGAATCAGAAATATCTGTTAGCCGTATACAACTGCTTTCTTAGATCAATAATTGAAAATCTATACGAGCGAATGAAGCCTGTAGGTCTTAGATAAGAGATTATTAATCCGATCTTGTGGACTGGTGCTACAGAATCACAAAAATAACAGAAACAACGGCACTTGAACATCTGTCTATACTTCTGAGATGAGTTATTATGTACACTATTTACATTATTGGGACTATTGTCCTCATATTTGTTGCCATATTTATCACAACGTTTCGGCCGTAAACCGACATTCACCGGACAGTACCTCAATTTCAACTCCCACAATCCATACAGCGTAAAGAAAGGGATCGTCCGCTGCTTACAACACCGAGCAAAAGTCATAAGTAGGAACCCAGATTTTGTTAGATAAAGAATTGATCAGTATAAGTAGTACCCTACAACGTAACAACTACCCTGGGTACATGGCAGCAACGCCAATAAGCTGGGATAGGTGGATACAAGAGGAGAACAACAACCCTCAGAAAACAGTTTGTCTGCCTTATGGGAAGAGGTTATCAGAGAAAATACAAAGGATCTGCGGTCTATATAACATCAGGACAACCTTCAAAAGCTTGACGACACTTCGCAGATATCTCTCCCGAGGAGAACATGACTAAAGACTGCCTGTACGCCATCCCGAGCAGCTGCGGAAAGAAATATAGGGGAGTGGTAGGTCGCCCCCTTAAGGTAAGGTTTCAAGAACATCAAAAAGCTGTAATACGAGGGGAAGTGTAAAAATCAGGCGTGGGTGACCACATATGCAGAGAGAAGGGAGATCACCGACCTCTGTGGCATCAGGGTGGGATCAGGTTGAGATCAGGTTGAGATCATAGACAAAGAACATCATTGGAAAATTCGTAAACTTAAGGAATCAGCACATATGCTAGGCCACAAAAATCTCTTGAGCCGACAAAGCATAGAAATGAATACAATATGGGAACCAGTAATGTGGAATGCCAGAGAAAAGCCATAATAAAATTGAAAATTGCAATATGAGCTCTGGTAAAAACATGTTATGATAACAGCAAAAATTGCAATATCAGCACTGCTAAAAAATTATTGCTGAAGAGATTAGGTTTATAATACCCAGAAATTCATACCCAGATGTCCTCAAGGACACATGGCACAGTGGATAAAAATGTTAGTCAGATCCAGTGACAGGACCCAAAGAGTGTGAGTTGAATACTTGGATAATTGAATTTGGAGAGGGAAATTAACAGGAGACAGTGAAATAAAGGGTTTAGTTCGACATTCCAACCACCTGAAGAAGGTCGGAGCGTACAACTGCCGTAATGTTGTGATAAATATGGCAACAAAGGTGAGGAAAATAGTCCGAATAATGTAAATTACTTGAATACTTTCAAAGAAAATAATGACATAATCAGCATGTTGACTTCCCACACTATATCAAACAAAATGTTATGAAGGAAGCCTTTATCAATACAAGAAAGAGTAACAGATTATAGTACTTGAGGGACCTATTTTCCTGAAAACTTTTCGGGAAAGAAAAATTTTATAAATTTCAATCGACAGTAATGCTAAATGTTCGGTCAATGAATGTTGAATGTTTCACTTTATGAAAACGGCTAATCACATTATCACATTATCATTAACATTAATACAGGTTACGGATTATTTGAATATCAAGCGTAGATCAAACTTTCCTAATGTTTCAATTTCTTCGTTTTGTTTATTATCGAATAGTTTATTATAATCTATAAAATATCTCTATAAATTTTCCTGTACTTGTATTCTGATAGAATTCTGAAGACGAAGATGTCATTTCTTGTACCAAAACTCTTTTAGGAATGTTTTTCTTGCCGCATTTCTGGTCTAATTTTATTACAAGTTCTATAAATGTCTTAATTCCATTGAATAATCAACCTGAAATGTTGCAAAGCAAAGAATTTCTTTATAAAAAATAATGTAACTACCAAAATGTCAACAATCGTTCCCTACTGGTATCATGGATAACCAGAAAATATTCCACTTTATACATTTACCTCAACTAATGTATGGCATTTGAGATTTAAAACAATTTTACTTCTTCCGATTCTATCCATGCTTTATTCATAAACCTCACCTTATTTATAAACCACAGTGACCAAATTCTCACCTAAACCTAAATTTGTTTCTCTCCATTTTCTCCGTTAACTTAGGCTACAAAAAAAATTGGCTCATTCGTATTTAACATTTTACCGAAAAGCTTAATATTTGCAAAAACGTTTTTTGTACGCTTGAACCTGAAAATCTAAAAGAAAAGTCAAAGAATTATTTCTGGATTATTTAACTTCTAAAATGTTGTTTTTAATTGAAGACAAAAAGGAAGAAAT
>CAHIKZ030000336.1:597500-620000 GCA_903632075.3 Acanthosepion pharaonis | reverse complement strand
ACAAGGAATATTTTATGCGCATTTTTATTCAGTTTTTCTGATGTTTTTACAGTTTTAATTTCATGTGAAATAGGAGATTGGACTACTTCCGTCCTGCAAAACTTAGTTTAGAAGAGTTACTTCTACACAATACACCTTAAATACAGGGAAATTAAAATACAACGAAATTGTTGAAAATGGCTAAGGAATTAAACCAAAATGCTTGGAACACAGATCCCTGCGAACAGTTTCTACATTCACTTAGTCTTCATAAAATGGAAGCTGTAAGAGCATTAAAAGACACAGAAATTTTCTTATCCGTCAAATTCAATGAGACATGTTTCAAAGAAATATCGCTACCAAAATATATAGTGGGGAAACAAATATTCGTACACATACAAATTCTTAATTTATTGTATTTCCAACTAATAAGTAAAGATACTTTTCATATAATTAACAGATGCACAATAACTACATATGTATAGAAAACAGAAAAAAAATGATTTAACAGAAATAAATCCCATTTATCCATTTTAATGTATAAAAAATATTCGTACAATACAAAAAAGAATATATAATGTTCATTTAATACTTTGTAGAATAGCCATTATTCACTTCTACAGCAACCAACCTTTACTTGTAGTTCTCAATTAATGTTTTGCAAATTTTAGAGGGTATTTTCTTCCATTCATCTTCGCATATGGTCTTCAGATCTGGGATGTTTGTTGGACTTCTCGATTGGATTTGAATTTTCAAATAACGCCACAGATTCTCGACTAGGTTTAAATCTGGGGATTAACTTGGCCATTTCAGAATATCTACATTATTCTCAGCAAGTCATTTCTTCGTAGATTTTGCAGTATGCTCTTGTTGGAAGATCCAATCAGGAGGAAGTTCAAGTTTTTCAACCGAAATCATTGAATTTGCTTCCAAAATATTTTAATATGATGCGGCATTCATTCTGACATATATTACTGATATGTTACCAGAACGTTTTACAGAAAAACATCCCGAAACCATGATGCTGCCACCACTAAATTTTACTATTGGAACTGTGTCCTTTTGTTTGAAGGCATTGCCATCTTTCTTCCATACATGATTTCTAGAATTACATCCAAACAACTCAATTTTAGTTTTGTCTGTCCATAATACTCTTTCCCAATACGATTTTTCCCTATCTTTATGTTCACGAACGAATTTCAATCGGTCATCTCTGTCTTTTTTAATAGTAGTGGACTATGAATTTCATTGCTTATTGTCCGTTTAGTGTCACAGATTCCCGATGAAAGCAATTCACCCTGCAACTTTTGACGAGTAACCATTGGATTTTGTTTAATTTGACGCTAATTTCCTCAAAGATTTTTAAGAAAGTTTTTGTCGAGCGCCTGTTGTTTGGTTTTCAAAAGTTTTTTTTTTCTATACCGTGCAATGAATGACCTAATGGTAGTAAATGGAATATTCAGGTTATCTGAGATTTTCCTGTAACTTTTACCTTCTTTCCAGAGCTTAACAATCAGTTCTTTTTGCGAATTTGTCAATTCTTCACCTCTTGCCATGATGATAACCTTCTTGCACGAATAGCAATTACAAAATTTTCTGTTTGTATTTTTAGGTTAGAAATAACTACCGATAATATTATGGGAACATTCTAGAATATTCCCCTTGAATAATCCAGAGTATTAAAACAATTTAAATGTTTTGAAATCTGAAATTTTCATTGTACGAATACTTTTCTCATTTATTAAAATGAATCTGATTTTGATCTATTAAATCATTTTTTCTGTTTTCTCTGCTTATTTAGTTATTATACATCTGTATACAGTTAATCATATGAAAAGTATGTTTATTTACTAGTTGAAAATACAGTAAATTAAAAATTTTATGTGTACGAATATTTGTTTCTCCCCACTGTATATTCAGATCGTCTGAAATTCGAGTTACGACTAGGACAATCATTTCATAGGAATTAATGCCGTCAAGCGTTTTTTGTTTGTGAAGATAATATAGGCATTGAGCACTTAACTTTACTGAATAGGTAGGCGTTTGCCTTTAGGCATTTTTCTTTATTCTTATTGCTGTCTTTGTTTGAGATTTTTGTGAGTTTAACGCTACTTAGGTCTTTTGGCAAGTTGTGCATTGATTCCAGGAACTATTTTGGTTTCTCATTGAATATATATATATATATATATATATGTGTGGGGGTAAGCAACAAGTATTCACCAAAAGAAATTGATTAAAAAAAAGCGACAAGGTCTGTCTGATTCATTTTTGATTGTGTTATATATAATATTCGAATAAGCTTTGTGACTTGGGACCAAAACAATTTTGATCCTAACACACACATGCACACAAACACACACACACACACACACATACACACACACACACACACACATATATATATATATATATATATATATATATATATATATATATATATATATATATATATATATATATATATATATATATATATATATATATATATATATTTATAAAAAAAAACAATTGATCCCGCAGTATGAAATTCCTGAGAAAAAAACTACTAAGACATATCACTATATTAATTGAACTATATTCTTAGTTCGTGAATTTGTGGATTTACCATATTACAAAATTCATATAAAAATTCTCACTTGAAATTTTGAACTTTAGCGTTGCGACTCGCACGTTCCCAGATTGTACAACCGTCAATAAATAGCACATTCTTAAAAAACATCTTTCGGTCTACAAACAATTATTTCGTCTTCAAGTTTAAACTTTGAAGGAAAAAAATTACAGCCTGATGATGAAGACATAGATCTTCGAAAGTACTCGCTTAACTTAAAAAATATACACTAGAAACATCTGACAACAGTTTTATGAATGAGGATCACATCATTCAATGGATTAACAGTATTTTAATGCATACATTATGTTCTACTAGCGAAGTGATTTCGCCATTAATCGCATTAATATTGCTGATTGATTCTATGTATGATTATTTCTTTATATATAAAATATATGCTGCCTATTGATATATATATATATATATATATGTATATATATATATATATATATATATATATATATATCAAACCATGCATGTCTTATGATGCATAGAGGATAGAGCGTATATGAATGAAAAAGTGGACACTGAGGTCAAACTGAGTGGTGATAGTCTGTTTTATGCTTGAACACAACCTTGAGGCCAAAGTAACACTTAAGACCGGGATAAGTTCTCACATCTTCTCTCTACTTTATTCGAATCATAGTGCCCAAATTGTTCGAATATAAATAATGTTACCCGAATCGAGAAGCCCGCTGGGATACAACAATCGAAACGTTGTGATAACAAGAACAAAAATGTAGGCAATAGTCCGATTGTAAATGAGGATAACTTCTGTTCCAAGAAATTCAAATAGAAATTAATTTTATTTGTTGCTATCGTGATTTTTTATATAGATGTCATATGCAGGATTTCTTGCGGCGTATTGATCATGTAAACATAAATATATGCGGAAATCCTTAGCACTATTGGTTGGATTTATTTTATTAATTTTATTGTCAAAACATTAATTTCCATAATAAAATCTGACAAATATAGATTTTTATTATCATTTCACCCCAAGCAATGCGATAATCTCACTAAGACGCAATAGGTTATAAGGAGTGAAAGAGAATGAGAAAACTTTAGTGAGGAAAAGTGAGCAGAAAGGATAATGAAGTGACCCTATTCAGGAAGGCAGTAGATGACGATTGTCGTAGAGTTCAAAGTTTTTGAAGATTTTAGGTATCAGGGAAGCAAGGAATCGGAAAGATAGTTCCATTGTGAGATTCCGAAGAATGTAAATTATTACAAATGAATATACGGTTATATTTTCAGCAGTCAAAATGGTGAAACACAGTTGCCAGTCTAGTAGCACGCTTACAACCACGCAATTGAGGTACCAAAAAAGGAAAGATTATCAGAACAAATGCAATGAAACATTTTGTAGAAAAGGCAGAGTGAAGCCATGTCACGTCAGTGAGAAAGTGACTGAAGTCGAGATGCCAGTATCGATTACATTGCAGATCCTTCTTATAATTTTATTAAGAATCTCGAGTTATATATTAAGAGCACAAAATATCACAGAAATATTCAATACACAGAAGAATTTTGGAATTATATATATGTACATAATGAGTCCTGACGAGAAAAATCATCTGGCACGACACAGGGAACGAACTTTTCTAGTTGAAAATATTCTAATAAAGTTTATTTTCATATTTTACTCACTTAAAGCTCTGTCCATAATTGCATTTTAAAACGATGAGATACAATAGCAAATGCGGTAGATTACTTATGATTTATATTTGGGAAAAAATATGTATTCTCTAGATTTTTTGTTTAAACTTCCATTACGAAGTGTCTATGATGTATGTACTTTGTAGTACTTTTGATGGAAAATCGATTTTCGCAATTTTAATTAATGAATAAGAATAATCGAGATTTTGATTAAAAAGTCGCGCGTGCCAAAGTCAGAAAGAAAAAAAGAAAAGGACAAAATAAAATAGCCTTTTCAAAACGATATTCTGCCTCAACTAACATGCTGGACTTTCTAGGAGCTGAGTGACAGACGAAATGATCATTTTGACATTGCAAGCGGCTAAATGCTACTGTTTCCAAAAATGAGTTCTGTTCACACAGTTAAAATCTCTAGAGACCGACCGTCTCTTTTTATAAAGATAAGAACAGAAAAAAAAAGTCGGGGATTTAAAACGGTTATTTCAAATACGAACAGAATGTCTACATTTTCTGCTTTGTTCGCCTCGCCGCTTTATTCGTCGCTGGTCGTCGCTGGTCGTCGCTGGGATGGATTCCTCGTGAGAATCGTGCGCGTAACCTCTTTAAATTCTTTACTGCCACGAGGAAATTATTTGCAGAAAAAAAACATTTTTTTTTCATCATGTCATATTTCTTCTTCTGTGTCCCGTGACGATTTAAAACGTGGGCGACCATGGCTCTCCTCCTCCTAATCCCTGATAGCGCTTAGAAAAGTTTTTGTCCCTTTACTAAATCACTCACCCCGGCGTTCCGCCATTCATTCACACAAGGTCCTAAAGTAGATAGCCCTCTGCCTTCCCCTCTCCTTTTTGACTTCAGTATGTTCCGTGAGTGTCATATTCTACAGGCCTTCCTTCCTCATTATATGTTCCAGAAATTTCAACTGTCTCTTCATGATTCTAAGTATAAATGTGTGCTTTTTACTATTGTCCTCTCTGTCCATGATATTCTCAGCATCCTTCTGTGGTACCACATTTCTTTTGCCTAAAGTACACTATTCATTTTTGAAGAAACTGAGCAACATTCACTGGCATATAAGAAGACTGATATTATACAGCAGTTCAGCACTTTTTTTCTGTGTTTCTAATGAATTTTTTTTACCCATAACATTTCTTTTTCCAGTCTCCTTGTCAGGGCAGCACTTTTCTTGTCCTGTTTACAGTCTAATTTTGTGTAGAATTCGGATTATTAGCTTGATTATGTGTCTCATTAAGCTGATCGTTTGCATTCATTTGCATCTCGTTTCTTGAGTAGCACTACGAAAACAAATACAAGTTTTCTAAGTAAAAAAAATGTTAAACTGTTTGATATTTCTAATAAATATTGTACTAGACAGATTCAACAAGTGGAGGCTGAATAATAGATTCTTGACACCTCAAAAGTTCCAAATTAAAGTTAACTCGACTTCATTAACTTTAGACCAAGATACATGAAAACAGACGATATTGATATGACATATAGTATTGTGGGGCCTTTTTAAACAGCTTGTTGCAGTAAATGCAATGGTTATATTAGGTGTTTCCTTATAAGAACATTCGACATTCATTGACCGATCAGTCAGTTACTCGAGTTACGCTTTTCTTCGCTCCCTGGTCATTGAGTTGCGATCAAAGTGTAGTATCTGTTACAGTAATTTCTAATGGTAATAGAAATGATAGCCGTCTCCTTATAAGGAGACATTCGGCATTCATTGACCGATCCACCAGTCCTACACGAATTACGCTTCTCTTCCTTTTCTGGCTATGAGGCTGCAAAGTGTAGTATCTGTTCTCCTCATCTCTAATAGTATACTGCTATATAGCATCTCCTTATAAGGAAAGATTCGACATTCATTGACCGAGCAGCCACTACTACGGTTAAACAATTTTTCAGCAAAATAGTTTTCTCGGTATTTTCCCAACTCCTCCTCAGTAGGCGGGATATGGCCCAATGCCGGGGCATTCCGACCCCTTAGACCCGGCAAAAATTCCCCGTAGACCCAGTAATAACAGGGGGTCGGGTTTGTCTACCTCCCTAGACGAGACACCGCCCTTCGTCATAGCCTCGTCTGAGTTCTTCTCCGCCCAAAGGCAGAGACGTCAACAATTAGTGTGTTCGCAAAGCCGGAAGTTTGGCGAATTCTAATAGAAAATAGTTTTCTCAATACCAGCAGCTCTTGTGTCTCTTTCATAAACATTCTCGTATTGTTCGAAAATGAAGTCCACCCGGAAATCAGCCAGTTTTGCCTGGACGTTCATTTGTTCTAACTTCCATTTAAAAAGTTTTTTTTAGATCTTTTTTAAAATCGAAATCATTTCACGGGTAGCACGATCAATTGTAAATGTCGCAAAGCTAAAAAAAAAAACAAAAAAAAAACATCTTGACACACAAGAACATGTGCCTGAAATCAGAGATCAGATGTTTGCGTGCAATAGGCTTCTCAACCTTTCTGTATGCATTAGAAAGGAGATGATACTGAAGCATGCTATCCATATTCTGCGTAGACTACATGACAATTGCCGCGGAACGTGATGCCATCAGACAAGAAACAGGGAAATCGTAGAACCACCATCAAGAAGAGAAAGCTAAAATGGTATGGACGCGTCATAAGAACCAACGATCTTCCCACTTCCATGTGACAAGATACATGACACACACAGAATTAATAAGTTCTCAATGTCAGTTAAGTGCTATACGCGATACGCACATAGGCGATCATGTCTCTTTCGATTCATGTCCGACAAGGCAGAAGATATTCCCGCAGTAGGCTGCCTTTTCTTTCTGCGGTCGACTGGTTGCCAACCAAAGTTATCGGAACCAGTCTGTCCTTCTATTCAAGTCATAGCTAGTGGTGAGAAGACATGGATTCATACGCCTTTCTGATGGGATATTTGCTCGTAAGTGATTGCAACGAACCCGACTGTAATTCGAACTCGACTCTGCGATTTCTCATTTTTAGCCGGTATCCATTACACCAACACTTCAAATACCTGGTTATATGGATCTTTTATAACAGATATCGTATCGGAGATAAGGGAATTACGCTAGAGATATTTTCATACAAATGATAGAAACCAAGATAGCTTCATTAGTTAAACTCTCATATGGATGTCATGCGTGACGCCTAACCCGTTCAGAAATGCCTGAACTAACATCGCTGTATGCAACCGCTTTCCCAGCTCAATGGCAAAACTTGCATCCAGCGAATGAAGCCTCTGGGTTTTAAAGAGGACAACCGTTCTTGGAATTTCGTTACAGAATCACTTTACCTAATGATAGAAACTACATCATTGCAGAATCATTTTACCTAATGATAGAAACTATATCAATGGGGACTTTCCCCATCCAGAACAATTAAAATGGATCGCATATGTGACATCATCTAGATGTTGGCTTTCCACAATAATTCAAACAAAAAGTTAGGAAGGAAACTGTGATCAATACTGGAAAGATTAATAACAGTTAATGGACTTGTGAAACCTAATTGCTCCCAAAATTGTTTTAATAAAAATTTTATGCATTTTAACCAAAATTAGCACTGACAGTTCGACTAATAAATGCCGAATGATTTCATATGTGAAAATGGCTAACATTAGCATTATCATTCGTTAAATCTATAAGAATTACAATAGAGTCCTTAAGAAACAAATTATATTAGACTATAAATTGCCTCTTCGGTGTATCAACCAAGATGCTGATAGACAATTAAAATATCATCAAAACGGCTGGGGTAGTGATATACGATGATGCTCATTAAAGGAACTTGACGTCGAAGAATGACCTTTTAAGGAGGAATGAACGCTCAAAGCCGAACGTTACCTAAACTCCAATCAGTCTCGACTTAAACATTTCGCCTGGACACTAGTGTGGGTTGGTTGCTGGAATTTATGTCATTTCCTAATCAGGCTAAGAGGAAGATAAAGCTCCTTAAAGAAGAAACGTTCCGCCAGTCCATATTGGCACTCATTTTTATATCCGTTTTCAAAGTATAGTAGCAGTTGTCCCGTCTCGCTGTTGAAGCACATGAATCAAGCACCGATTTTCACCATCCGTGATTTTTCGACGATATAGTCTCCTTTTTAATACGCCACTTTTTCTGAATCAAGCCAAAATGATTAGCCAAATAGCGGCATCTAAAATCCAACAAGAACTTTGTTTAAAGCGCAACACTTTATAGGATTTTCTTGACCTTGACTAATCGGATGCCAAAAAAAAAAAAGCTAAGTTTAACAACGTTTAGCATTTAAATATTTTGATAACTAGTGTCGTAAAAAGAATGGATCTACAAAACGTTAGTTGGTCAGCAAACAAGGCTATGAATACTTCTGCTAAAAGATTGCAAACTATTTCTAATTGATATTGCAATATTTCTCAATATGCAGTTGATTTGTTTTGTTTGCTAAGAACTGCAGTGCAACTGCGGCTGCTACCATGGTAACGGCAAATAAAAGCCATTTCTTTGTTGGTTTAGCCAATAGCATTACAGGAAGATAATCAATCATACGTGGACACCATTTTTCGCTGCACGCACAGTCCAGAGAGACGGATATCCGCTAATAACGCGAAAACGTTTTTAAAATGGACACGTTGAGATGAGAGTCTGCTTCTCTTATATGTGTCGTGTCTTTTTAGTACGTAAGCGATCGTGACTTTCCACAACTGCCTCTCTTGCATGGCCTGAAGTAACTTTGGACCTATTAGTATCCATCTTTGGATAGATGCCTGTATGACTTAGTCAAAACAAGCCTTGTACACTGGCGCTACAGAATCACAAACAAAGAACTGTACCAATTAAGAGAAACCCCATCACTTGAGGACTACCAACAACAGCAACAACTAAAATGGATAGCACATGTAACTCGAAGAGAAAATAATGACATATTCAAGATGTTAACATTCCACACGTCTTCAAACAAAAGTTTAGGAAGGATTGCTTATTTTTTACAGTTTATCAACCCTTTGTGAGTTATTTAAACCCAAAACATATTTTGTATTGTAAAAATATTTTAAGTGAATATTGCAATTTTTTAAAGAATAACTATGATTTCTCCAAATAAATGTTCTACTATTTGACACATGGCTGAGGAGAGGAGATTGATTCATACTTTTCCCGATGGTATTTTTGCGTAAGTGAATGTAACGAACCCAACTGGAATTCGAAAACGGCTCTCCACTTTTTCTTTTCGAATCGCCCTTCAACACACCCCTCGCACATCAAGTTAAAAAGGAAGCTCTCATGAATAATGGAAAGAGCAATAACAGGAATCGGACTTAGGAAACCTATTTTCATGAAAAAATTGTTTTAATTAGATTTTATAAATTTCAACCGAAAATTGTGTTGCCTGCTCGGTCAATGAACAGCGAATGTTTCCTTATAAGGAAACGGCTAATATTACCATTGCGATAACTATTTGTTTCTGTTTTACCATCTATTTACATCAACTTTGTTGAATAAGTTACCAGCTATTTATCCTGCTTCTCTTGCCTCCAATATGCGCTTTGCGTTTTAAATTCTCTAAGCCATCTTTCCTCACAATGAGTCCCGGAAATTTTAATTGTCTCTTTCGGATTGTAAATATGTTTTTTCTTCTAAATGTAAATATGTTTCCTTCAAGTTTCTGTTTTCTATAAATATTCCGTGTTACTCAGGTTTGCGACCTCATTACGATCCCCGAAGTTAATTCGAGTTTGGTTAGTACCTTGATGCGTGACCATTTGAAAATATCAGGTGCTATAAGCTTGGATGTGCGTGGGGTAATAGATAATTGTTCGATATTTTTAATCGGTGAGCCGAGTTCCAATCCCCATTGGGTTCGTTATATTCACTTACGCACAAAATATCCTAAAGAAAGGCATGAATCCACCTCTTCTTCCCCAGCTACGGGTTAATTAGTAAGATTTGAATCACTAAATTATTACCTCCAGAAATATTCTTGCAATGTAAAAATAGTTTCTCGTTTTAAATAATCTGCAAAGAGTTCAATCAATCCTCGTTACTCGCAGATTCTGGCCTTTGTATTCGTAGAATTCATCGCTCCAACCCTATCTCTCTCCTTTCTTGATTTGTAAGAAAAATGTTCAGGATTCACTGCCATATAGGTAATTAGATCTTACAAGTTCAGCATTTTCCTTTGCTTCCACGGACATTTTTCCTATCTTTCCATAAAGACAGACATAATTAAAAGAGACAAAAGAAAAATCTTCGATTGCAGAAGAAAAAAATCCGAAAATCCAAAAATATTCTAGAATGAGCTTACTGGTTATCTTTACTCGCGAGCCAGAATTCCATCGAGGAAATTAAAATATTGTGTACACTGATTAAAAAATGGAATCATGTGGACAGAAAATTCCCCCGTGTCAATAATACAGGGTTACTCAGTTCTTTGAGGACATTTGTTTTATATCGTAATATATGGTATATATACTTTAGTATATATTAAAATTGAAACAGCTAAATATCTTCTTTGCGTTGTAGTAGTTATTGGTTCGGACTTCGTGATGTCATTGGGCGGCTGTGTGCCATTAGAAATTGGATGCCGTGCCACGGGTGGCACGCGCGCAGTGCGTGGCCGACACCTGATGAATACAACAGCATTGATAAAAAAAATGGCCTGCATACTGAGGAGATTATTGCCATTTGAGCCCCCTATGTACTTCTTCTTCTACTATGTGCCGTGACCCTTCAGGACGTGAACCGTCATGGCTTTCCACAACTTCCTATCCCTTGTGGATCTAAGCTCCATTTCTCCCGGCTCTTTTGGTTACCATTTTCTTTAACCGTTTGAACCCTGCGTTCCTGAACAATCTGAACCCTTTTGCCTGAGCTCCCGAGTCAAAATTTTGTATAATACTCTACAGAAGGGGTCGGTCATCTTTTTTTCTAACTATGTGCCTACTTAGTGCATTAAAATCATTCAGTGTGCCAACAGCATACGTATTTTTATACAAGTCAAGGTCAGCATACCTGTTCTACAATATATTTCATATAATAATATATAGTAGATATACTTTAGTATATATTAAAATTGAAACAGATAAATATCTTCTTTGCATTGTAGTTATTGGTTCGGACTTCGCGATGTCATTTGCGGCTGCGTGCCATTGGAAATTGCTTGGCGTGCCGCGTCTGGCACGCCTGCCGTAGGTTGCCGAACCCTGTAGTAGAAAATACATTAGCCATTAAATAAGAGCTTTATTCGAGAAAGAATTGGTATGAATAATCTTAAAACACTTCTTGGCGCATCTACTTAATGGATTCCGCCTGTAACATCGATGACTGCTTTAATACGACGTCTAAAACGTTGACATGATGATTTTTATCTGTTTTAAACATTATTCTCATTTATGGTGGACTGTTATAGGTGTTTTGAGTGACTTCCTACTCGACTTCGTCCGCGACGTAGTAGGGGAAGGATTCAGTTCTGGAGATCCAGGAAGCCATATGTCCGGTGCAGCATGATAGTGGAGATGTCAACTCACTCATTTTGGGGTTGACTTGGCTTTAAGACGGCGCTATCTTGCTAGTTTATGTACGGTCTTCCTTTTTTCACGCTTCCTATACAAGACTTTACAACACTCTACAACATCCTCTTATAGTCAACATAATCAACATTTAATCCTTGAGCATAGGTGGCATGGCAACTCCCTCGTTGCTTACGGCTCCCAGAACCATCACAGGCCCTGGAAACTTTGTGTGCATGGTCGTTGGAACATCCTTAGGGTGTCTGCATGACTATCTGTTGTTCCTTTATCATTTGGTCCAGGGTCTTGATATTTCAACTAGCTCATTAAGTACTTTGCGCGGATCAGACAGTTATCGTTTGAATTTGCAGGCATAAATTGACCTTACCGCAACACATGTGACTTGTATCGAAGATTCTTTTGGACATTTCCTCTGATGGAGTGCTTTGAAATCTTGAGCTTCTTAGCACTGGCATTAATTGACATTCTGTGATTCTTATCAATATTTCTCTGCGCCTTTCGTACAAATCTGGGTGTTCTGATGGTATTAGGGTCCTTAACAGGCAATTTTCATTAACTTCTGCTGTAGAATCCCCGTCAGAGCCTTCGGACTGCTTCAATATAAAGCCTGAAATGTTGAGATGGCTGAATAAGATTACCTTTATCTTGAATTTTGTGCTAGTTATGGCTGTCTTCAGAGATTGTATCGTGTTATGGAGGCGTTTAATGCCTTACCTTTCAACTAAGCCCATTTTGTGGCTGTTCTGATCTTATTAAGCTCATTAGCAGACATTTTATATTTAGCTGCTGCTGTTGAATCCCTGTCAGCGGCTTCAAACTCTTTGCGAATTTTGACAACGACCGTCCAACTTTCACAAAACGAGCAATCTCTAAACCACTACTCTCCGTATTTAAGGCAACGATTACTGCTTACCTTTTCATTTGTTGAGTCAGTTTAATGTTTGTCATCATTTATCGGAAATGATAATCAGAACAAGATATAAAAAGGTTCGACCTATTAAAAGACGTGTCCTCAAAGAAATGAGCTACTCTGTATATTAACACAAATATATCTATAAACAAATTACACTAAATCCTAACATATAATTCATTTGTTTGTATAAGGATGGTTGTCTTGATTTAATTGCAATTGTTTCTTGGACTTTTAAGTTATAATCGGAACATGATCCACTGAAATCTGGGAGCATATCCCAACGAAAGAATGATGCAAATTTCCAGTTGTTCAAGCACTTCTTCGTTCCTCACATGAAATCCATGTGTGCAAGTGAAAGTTAAGGCAGTTATTGGCGTGTGAAGTTGTTTCTTCATGAGGTGATTATGGCTCTCCACAAGTTCCACTCATTTGTTACTCAATGTATTTTTTGTACTTTTTCTAACTCTCTTTGATCACGTGTTTGAGTTAGCATCCATGTTATTCCCAACAGTAAAGTTAATGATAACTAACCTGGAAATCGATATAATACGCCGCGTTGGACAGTATTTCCTTTCTGTTAGTTAATATCGTATCTAACGTCAAAAACATGTAATTACCTGTGAAAAATACATTTGTACGTGAAAGTATATGTGCGTATACGTATGTTTTTATCATACACACACACACATATATCTAAATAATACACACAGACACATAGATATATACACCCCATATATATATATATATATATATATATATATATATATATATATATATATATATATATATATATATATATATATATACTGTTTACTTAGGCAATAAACGTTATTAAAACCAATGAACGTTTTGTGTCAGTTAATTTTACTGATCGACTTTTCAAAATTACAAATAATCCTTCTTAGCTCTACGTACCCTGATGATGACTGAAACAAGTCGAAAGCTCGGAGCATATTTCTTCTTTTTTTTTTTCTGAAATGATCTTCAGACGATTTCCTCATTATCTGAAAGAAATTATTCGCAATTTAGTAAAGTCAATCAATAAAATTCATCGGCACAAGACGCCTGTTGTTTTTAATATATATATATATATATATATATATATATATATATATATATATATATATATATGGGAAGAACGATACATACATTTTTATATATCAGAACAACAATATATAAATGTTCTGTATAATAACAAAAGGAAAAGAAACTAAGAGATTTACGAGGCTTTATACGCAATATTTAAAAACAAAATTGAATTTCAAATTTCAGCGTTTTCCCTCAATCATGCGCCTGTTTAATCAGATCAACGTAAACATAAGTTTACTCCGAAGAAGTCCTAAAGGTTACACAAAAGTCATATACATATATATATATATATATGTGTGTGTGTGTGTGTGTGCGTGCACATATTAAAAATCAAGTATTAGGAGAGGGGATGAATAAATAGAGTCTTTTACTTGAAATATCTATAGAAGAGCCAAGGTACTACCCTTGTGATATCTTTTATGGTCTTATTAAAACATATGGCACTCACTCGTTCGCCAAACAGCCGCTAGCTATCATAACTGACTCCCTCGAGGCCTAAACATCGACTAAAATTTTTAACCGACGGGCTCTCACATAAACCTCAAGGCCACATAGGGCTTCGGTAAATTTGTCTTGTAAAAAGTGAGTTAAGCACCTTCTGCATCCATACGAGTATCTCCTCCGTAAGCAGACTCTAAAACATGTCACATGTATTTGGCAAAATGATAAAATTCGTTTCTCTTTTTAGGCTAAATACTCTTGTAGCATACGCCAGACTTGAAAGAAAAATATAAAGAGAAGAAAAAAATGTTAATTCCAAAGAAAGCAAAATGAAACCACTATAAGGCAATTCTTCTATTTTTGTTTCTCTTCAAGACGTAGGCGATCATGGCTTTCCGCAATTTCCCTCTTTTGTAAATCTTAATGAATTTCGTCTTTATGTTATCTCTCTCTTTCGTGAAATAAATTCTTCTTCTTTAATGTGCCGTGTCTTTACAGGTCGTTGGTAAATATCTCCCACAATTCCCTGAAATTTGTAACTCTTAATAAATTGTGTCTTTTTGTTACCTCTTTATTATCTTGTATATTATTTCCCACCATTCATTTACTCAATCTCACTTGTGTCGGTTATGCATTGTTTCCGTCTGTCCCTCTTGCCTTCCAAACCCTCTTACATCAGTGTGTGTCCCAGAGATTTCAATTGTCTGATGTTAAGTATATACATTTCTTTTTTGTTTCAATTTTCTTTAAAACTTCGTCATTGCTTACGGGATCTGTCCGTGGTATTCTTAGCTTCCTTCTCTAGAACCACATTTCTGTTGTTTCAAGACTATTCTTCATATATGAGTAGATTAACTTGGTCTCGAAACAAGCCTCCAAAGACCATGGCGTCCATGTAAGCGAAAATTAAAAAAAGACAAAAAGACGGTTAAATATATATATATAGATTCAAAAAAAATAATAAAGAACTAAAAGGCAGAAATATAAAATATTTGAATGAAAGCTTATTCTGTAATATGCTTTGATCATTTTAATCATGAAATAATAATGCAAAATGAAATTTGAGCTTATCCCAAAATGACTGTTAGTGAGATTCTTGTGCGTCATGTCTGCTACTTATAGATTTTATATTAGGCACCAATTTAGTCAGCTTAAGCCTCAAGTCTCTTCGTTTAGTGATATCCAGTCGATTTCTTTTCTTCAATCACAAATCATTTACAGCACTATAGCCACATTCAGCTAAATAGAAACATGGAAATGGTAAAAACAAATTTCTTGCTACGTTGGTGGAATTTGGGTATTTAGTTACTGTCTCATCACAAAGCCATGTCATCACTCCTTTTATATTGAATAAAGTTTTAACAGACTCATCATTTTGCATCTGCAGGAGTTCTTGTTGGTACTGAATCAAAACATCAGAAATACCCCCCAAGCACAGACTGACTAGAAATCAATTCACTGTTAATAACTCATTCTAGAATTGCCCCTTTATTCTGTTGGTATAGTAAGCCGAAGGGTGCACATCCTACACATGCGCCACCAAAATATTACCCTGACCCATCGGTGGGGCATGCGCACTACGTTGTGAATCATTGGCCCCTATGTGCGCGTAGGACAGTCTTGTGCCATATTACGTTCAAATAGATGTCGGAATAAATATCAATTTGCATTTATATGCTCTTTCATTCAGTTCTCCTAATTCATTAAAAGGCTCGGTGTCAAGGTTAATCTCTGATATGTGTGGTGCCCCAAGCTAGTATCTTTTCACCATCACTGAGCAGATCCTGAATTGTTAAAATCTAAGTAAGGTTTTTAATGACTACTGCGACTCAACTATACCCAAGATCTCAAGGAGAACTCAGATCTATGATCAATCGCTAGACACCTTTGGGCTAATTAATTGAAACAAAACGAATAATTTCGTTTTAAATTACTTTTTTTTCGTATTTTTCTAATGAAACCTGACCCAGTGTACATGTTAGTACCCCGTATGTCCGTTTCACAAAGTCGTTCCTTGCAAATTGATCATAAATTCTCGATTGGATTTAAATCAGGAGAGTTTCCGGGTTAGTCTAGAGTACTTTGAGTTGCTCACTGTTTTTGTCACTGTAAGGCTTGCCAGTGTGTTCGTGCAGCTTTACAATTTTCGTATGCTTCCTCTTACGTCCAACGCAGGCAATGGCCGTAGGACAACTAATCGACAGTCGAGATAATAGTGTCTGGGTGTGATGAAAATATGATGCAATCATGGATGACGCAATATTTTTCAAGACCAAACAAGTTTCATCATACACTCCGAAAATAGATTCTTATTATTGCACACCACTACAAATGACCTAATCTGAGGAAAAATAGAAATCGATTATACACTGTCACTTCAGGGGTCTAAAACTGACAGTATGGTGAAAGAAAGGAAACTAAAGCAGTTGTTTCAATTAATTTGTACAAGGGTGTAGATGCTGTAAAAATGATCGGTTTCTTTTAACACAACAGAAAGTACCTGCTTCCCGCTGCGAAGTCAAATCAAAAGCAAATGGACCATAAAAGGCACTGACCAATGACCCTATTTTCAGCTTCGATAAATGTTCAAAAGGGTTTTAAAAAAAAACATTTACACGGCCTTGTGGGTGATGATTTGCTTTTCACCCTACAACTGCTTTTCCACAGATGAAACGCAGCAAGCCTTTCGCTACTCTATCGCCATTTGCATGAAAAATGTTCTGACGTTATACGTTTAATAGTTTCGCCAATTCAAATCTTTAAATCTATGCCACATACACTTGGACAAATCTTTTTCATTCCCTTCGTATTGTCAAAGAGGAAGTTCCATTCGGACAGTTTCTTCCAAAGAACCGTCATTTTGTGGAACAGTCTCCCGAGAGGATGCTTCCCCGATCACGGCAATCTTAACCAGTTAAGTTCAAGTCCAAGTTCAACTATTTTCTATCTTTCATATCCTCATAATCTTTGGCCTCCCACCCCCCTACATTCACACCCGTAAACCAACCTTACTCCGTAACCGTCTACTTTGAGTGAATCCTAGGCTTTGTTTGAGGTGAAAGAAACAGGAAAATGTCAAGAGTAACTGAGAAATTTTTGCCTCAACCTATATGCACGTCGGGCAGGGCACATTAAACCGGCCTTGTGCAAAATTTATTCCTGTATGCTGAGAGAAATTAAATAAAATCACTTGTATTTGAAATTCCAATTTTACGCTATATTTGCACACAGACGTACACACTTAGACAGACAGTCAACCAACTTGAAACATAATGAAGTTTGAAAGCTTCGTGCAGAAAATTTTGAGCTTTACATATTAAAATTATTATTATCATTATTGTTGATAGCTGGTCTTCATCAACTTGTTTGATATTTGCCAAATTTGAATTTTAACTCGAAAACAAATGAAATCAAATTTCTATTCAACTCTCATGCTACAATCTTAACCTCTTCCGTGTTAAGGCTCAGTCATTATCAATCCTACACATCCTCGTTATTCACTTCCTATTTCTCCATCTTCCATTCCTATCACACACCTCATTCAGTAACCCTCTACCCTGAGTTACTCTTGAGCCTTCTATTAGACAGACATTAGTAAAGATAAGTAAAAATATACACTGTGCCAACAGCAATTAAATGTGCGAGTGGCTGAATGATTAGAACGCTTTCGTTCCACCCACTCAGTATAAATTTCATTATAGTCGATTTATCCAAGAAGTGACCTCTTGAAAATATCGGCTTGGGTGAGACGGTCTCAGTGCTCGGCACCGTTTGGAAGTGCCCGAAAACCATACCACCAGTTGACCCCTAGCCATGTGAGCGGAATTTGGTGAAATGAAACTTCGATCTTTGTGCTAGCACGAAGTCATAAGTCATTGTGACCGAGATGTTGTGTTCTGACTTTGCCCAGCTACTAAGCTCGCCAGACCACGTGCCCTCTACCAAAACTGTAACTAAGCCCTACACAGCATAGCTGCAGCACAAGCTACAAGTGGTCTCTGTGGGTGTTAAAGAAACACAACTGTGCCTAAACAGGTGTCTGCAACAGGGATTAGCTAAGCTATACTAGCACTACACGGACATACTCGGAAACGAGCAGATAGACATTGCTTACAGCAGCCATGACACCAATGCAGTCAGATGGAAATATTAATAATATAATGCACTTCTGCTCACAACAAGTCCTTCTAGCATTGCACACCACCGTCTTGTCTGAGGTTCGTCTATTGTTTTAAAAGTGATTTGTTTATTGTCTGTTATCTGCTGCAGGTCAATGCCAGGTACCGTCTATCGTAAATGGCACAGTGGTGCACAGTCGCGAGGGCATCTGGGTCGACCACGACACTTTCATTAATTACCGGTGCAGAGAGGGTCTCGTCCTCAACGATACAAACGACATCAAGTGTGACAACGGATCTTGGACACTGATACCTCGATGCATTCCAGGTAAGTTCCCGTGAATATTCGCTGCTTTACGTGTCTTCTACTCGCTTTCTGGATGGTCTTTTTTCACTCTTTTTGTTGTTGTTTTGTTTTGTTGTTGTTGTTTTGTTTTTGTTTTTTTTTTTGTTTTCTTTTTTTTTTTTGTCGTCTTTCCCTGTCGATCTCTTTTCCTGTGCGACTCTGCGCAAAGCCTCAGCGGCTTTCGACCGATAAGAAAAGCATATAATGTTGTGTTTATCATTTCACTTTAAGCCACATGGTCTTTATTTCAAAATTTATCCCCCGTTTCCTCTTCATTGCAGCATATTACACGGAAAAATGTCTTTCCTAGGATAAAAAATCCTCTTTTTTCTTTTTTTTTTTCTTTTTTATTTTTTTTGTTTTTTTCTTTTTTTGTTTTTGTTTTCTTCTTTTTTTCTCACACCTTCTTTGTCAAACACTAGATCTTCAGTTTCTACATTCAGCCTCTTCACTCTGCCCTTGTTGTCTATCTATATATTGCACTCTTCTTTCTCTCTCTCCATCCTCTCTCCCTCACTCTCTTCATATATATATATATATATATATATATATATATATATATATATATATATATTGAGGCATGTTTCATTAAATAACTTAGATTATTTAATAAATAATATATATAAACACGACGATTTTCTCTCGACCTTCAATAATGACACCAAAAAAGCTTTTTGTCCGTGAAAATAAAATGATCCATTTGAAAGAGCGTAGACAAAACTTAATTATTCAATAAAGCTTGTCTTAATAAGCATGCTGCCCAAATATACGCGTATATAATATATATATATATATATATATATATATATATATATATATATATATATATATATATATATTAAAATTAATTGATTTAAAATATGGTTTTTTCGCACAGTTCTAATCATGTTTCAAAATGGAAACTAAAAGCCACGAATTTAATTTTGTGATTAAATTAAAGACATTAGTTCCATTTCATCCTCAAGCGAATTTTGGAGTAACTTTTTAAAATTACTGGGTTTTAAATACACAGCTAAAACAAAATTCATGTTTCAAGGTTACAGATAAATCTATTTTTTTTTTCTGACAGGGGTGGCTGGGTTTTTCGATATGTCTATAATTTAATGTATCAGTTATTGCTACGTTTGGGTCATGGGAAGGATGCATTTTTCAATGAAATCTAACTTCCATTAAAGCCTGTCGTCTAGACTTTTTAAAATTATATTGTTAACGGCTAAAATTCTTACGGCATTTTTTTTCCCGTATATTTAAAGTATATTACGATTTTTTTAAATTTTATATTTAAATATTACTAAAGTAAAATTTTCATTTCTCCGATTTAGTAGACTTTATTTATTTATTTAATTACAAATTAAAAGAAGTTTAGGTTAGAATTCATTTTAATTAACTACAGTTTTAATTACAACTTTAAAATATTTTCATTATTAGTTTTGTAGACTATATTTCATTTAATAAAAGTAAAATGTTACTTACTGTCAGTAAAATTATTTTTCTATATCAAGTATATTTATATTACAATTTTAAAAAAAAATTTTATATTTAAATATTTTTTAAGTAAAAAATTTTTTTTTTTTACGACAAAAATAGCTACTTCATTTCACTATTTTAGTATACTTTATTTATTTATTTAATTACAATTTAAAAGAAGTTTAGTTTAGAATTCATTTTAATTAACTACAATTTTAATTACAACTTTAAAATATTTTCATTATTAGTTTTTTTAGACTATATTTCATTTAATAAAAGTAAAATGTATCCGAGCTACTTACCGTCTGTAAAATTATAATTGGTGGCTTTTAGCTTCGATTTTTTAAACATGGTTAGAACTGTGTAGCGAAAAAAACATATTTTAAATCAATTAATTTATAATATTAATGCTCTGTAAATTTACATTGAGCACTATTTTGTAAAAATAAAATATCTATAAGAACACCGGATTATATATCTTGCTGTTCTTTCTTTTTATATATATATATATATATATATATATATATATATATATATATATATATATATATATATATATTTACAAGGGTGTCCCAAAATAATGTACACACTCTTAAAATATTAATAATTAATAATACATTACCGTGATGTGAGAACTTATATGTATGAAAATATGCAAAACAGATGGATTGGAAAAAAAGAAAGGACAGTTGAATACCCACCTAGATCACCAGATTTGACATCCTTGGATTTCTTTTTGTGGAGGTTTCTAAAAGACAAAGTTTACAGCAGGAAACCTGAAACAATTGCTGAAATGAGAGTAGCAACTGAAGAAGAATGTGCTCAAATACCAGAGGAAATGATACTGGACGTTTGTAGGTCTATTTCTTCAAGATATGAAAAGTGTATTGAACAGAACGGCAACCAGTTTGAACACTTGATGTGAACTCAGAATTATATGAACATTCTGCCATTGCCCCAAGTAGCTTTTATCTTATTAAAGTTAATTTTCTATGTTTTTTGTATATTTTACTCTCAAATTCTTTAAATGTCTATTCTTTCTCTTGTATTAATCTTATTTACAAGTAAAAAAACATAAATTGAATCAGTTATAATGAATCAAAGAGTGTATACATTATTTTGGAACACACCATATGCAGGGTGATTGAAAAGTAACTCCCTATTTGATGTAGGAGTGGCTAACTAGGAGTGCTGACTTTACACCCTGTCACTTTATTCCTTTGGAATTGGTTAAAAGAACCAAGTCTACTATACTAAACTAAGACAAGACTTTGGAAGAACTTGAAGGGCGAATACATGAAGTTATGTCATCCATTCCGCAAGAGTTCCTGGTAAAATCAGCTGACGTGATTCCTGGACGAATCGAAGGGTTGGTTGCGTAATTCGGTGCCCATATCGAATTTTTAAATAAATCCACATCTTAAACACTTTCCTCTCATATCCACGTCTTGTAAAAATTATAGTTATAAAAAAAAATTATAAGTTTTCTTTTAACTGGGGAGTTACTTTTCAATCACGCTCTCTCTCTCTATCTCTATCTCTCTCTCTCTCTCTCTCTCTCTATCTATCTATCTATCTATCTATCTATATATATATATATATATATATATATATATATATATATATATATATATATATTTATAAAGGCAAACGTTTGGGGTTTTCCTCTGGATTTCGAAGAAATGTGTAAACATTGAAGGCTGCGTACCTTTTTTTAACACTAATCTGCCAGCAGACTTCGGGCGAGAAAATCTTTTTTCCTAAATTTTCCTTAATATAAATAATACTATATCCAATAATAAGAAGAACGAAATTAACCCATTACTGCATATAGGGTCTTTTTTTATACCTCTATTTGCCTAATCTACCTTGGTATCTAATGGTAATCTTAATCTAATGGTAATCTTAAGGCTGGCGTATTTGTGATAACATCTTCTCTAAAATTGGACACCATGCAATAATGGGTGAAATAGTTTCAGCATCCTCGCTTAGTAGAAGTTAATTAAACCCAAAAAAAGTACGGTATCCCAGAATTAACTATTTCTATAAAATTGGTCAATTTAAAAAAAAAAAACTGACACAATTTTACAAAACAAATAGATTTATATATCTAACGTCAAAACTTTATTGAAAATTTTCAACATAAGCTCTGTCTGTATCCCTGCAAATTTTAAATCTATTGTTCGCTTTGCAAAGCACATTTTGAAGCATTTCAGGAGTTATCTCCTACGCTGCTAACAGAATGCATCCTTTAAGCTCAGCTAAACTCGTGATCTTTTCCCGATAAACCTTTATTTTTATGAAGCAGAATGCTAAGAAATCTAGTGGGTAATCAACAAAGATGCATTCTTCTGTATTCATTATTAATAGGGTTCGAAAA
>CAHIKZ030000336.1:572500-592500 GCA_903632075.3 Acanthosepion pharaonis | reverse complement strand
TATTCTAGCTCCCTCCTTGTACTTCCTTACATCATTCTCATTCATTAACCTTCTACCTTGAGTGGTTTACGGGCCTTTTATTGGGTGAATAATAGTATGTTTTCATTGGGATTAATGCTAATATAAGGAATTTTGATTTACATTCAAGTATACTCTTGCATTTAAATGTGGTTTTAATAATCAGGGGTGGTGGAATTTTTCTAAATATCCAATAAACGGTCTTAATAAAAGAAGGAATCAGAAAAAAAACACATTTAAAGTGTCAAAAAGTGCAAAATTAATAAACGAGATCATAATGGTGATGGTAATATTAGCCGTTTCCTTATAAGGAAACATTCGGCATTCATTGACCGAGCAGCTAGTGTTAGTTTTAGTCGATATGTATAAAATATTTCTCCAGCCACTGTTATCGCTCTTTCCATTATTGATGGGAGTTTCCTTCCTAACCTTTTATTTGAAGTAGTGTGGAAGATCAACATCTTGATTATGTTATTACTTTCTCTTCGAATTACATGTGCTATTCATTTTAGTTTTTTGCTGCTGTTGATAGTACTCAAGTGATGTAATTTCTGTTATTTTGTACAGTTCTTCATTTGTGATTCTGTAGCGCCAGTTCACATGGTTCGAAGATGCATGGTCGTCGCTAAAGGTTCATTCGCTCGAACCTATTTTAGCTTTTAATATTTGAGAGCTGTTGTATAAGGCTAACAGTTTAGATCTTTCTGAACGGGTTTGGTGTCATGCATTATATCCATATGAAATTCTCGAGCTGATGAGGTTATTTAAGAACATGGCTCGAGGTTTTGCGTTAATGTTTTGGTTTCATAACAATTTACCCTGTTGTACAAAAATAAACCTAGCTTATTCTATGTTCAATTTACTTATCTACTATACTAAATTTGTTATAACTGATCCATACATCGGAGTATTTGAAGAGTTTAAAAGATGGAGTCAGGGTAAGAGCCATCACTAGTTTTATTCTAATTTCAGATCAAAGTTTCTATTTGGAAATGTTTAGCATGCGTCTTATTTCTGGGAACACTTCGTGGGGGATGGCCTTAGTAAGATCAAATTAATAAACTTCCTCCGTTTCTATTAGGCATCTGAAAGTTAAAATCTGTGATTTACAGTCAGGTATAACCTTAGACACCAAAATCTCTTGCAAAATTTGTTGTCTATAGTTTTAAACAATTTTATCATCCGTCAGTCGTTCATTACCTTTATTTATATCCGAAACATCGTTACAAAAATAATCCGAGCTATTATGATCTGTTATAATCTTTCCTTATAGCAATGTTTCGTCATAGCAATGCATTTGTTTAGGGGTTTATCTAGAGCGCTAATCGAGGTATTGCTGTATTCGTGAGATAAGCATATTCTTATTAGTAAGACTGTGCGCGGTGAAATCAGAAGACAGAACTCGCATAGTTTTGTTCATACTATCACGTAGACATTTCTTAATTTCAATGTTTGTTTGTATTTTTATTTGTTTTTGTTGCTTTATAAATCTTTCTATTAATGTTTATTACTACAAGCGTAGAGTCAATTCAACATTGTTTACAGTTAAGAATCAGCATCGTTAAAGCGACGGCAATAGAAACGCTGTAGGCCTAATTATACAGACATGAAAGAGAAAGAAAGTCAGACGAAAAGATGGATTGAAGAAATCGGAGTAAAAAGTTGTTTTTTTTTAAATAAATAAAGAACTAAATGGTAAAAAAAAGAGGGGGAGAGCGAAAAAGAAAGAAAAATCAACAGAAAGAGAGAGAGATGGAGAATATCAGAATGAAAACAAAACAGACTGAACAACAAAATAAATAAAAAGAAGTATCAAAAAAACAGATATAAGCTAAAACTGAAGAAATGAAAAAAGAACTTTCTTTCTCGTCATCAGAGACATTTCGACTGCGTAATTTCGCATCTATAGCATGGCCGCTCTTTTCTGAACATACACGTCTGCTCATATCCGTTTGTACTTCTTTAACAACCACAGAGTCAACTTGTATTTTATACTACAACTATGCTGAGCGGTTATTAGTTACATTTCAGATATTTTACCCCACTAGTAACATGTACTTTTTTTTAAAATTCAGATTTCTCCTTATTCTATACTGGATTCCAACCAAGCAGTGTTTCATGTGAATGCAACGATCTCGACTGGAATTCGAACAGGACTAGCCGATCTTTCGATCTGAGCCTTTAATCATTAGCACATCCACTTTATTTCTACGTTAAAAAAAGTTCAAAACAGTTTGTCAGTTTTTGTGTGCGTGATAAAATTTAACAGCGGTCACTGAGGGCATGGAAATGATATCTCAAATTTCCGGCCCTCAGTGCTTAAATAAAAAAAATTCTATCATTTTATTTCTTTGAAAGGATAATCCATTTTACTCTTGCTCGCTTTCTTTAAAATTTCTCTGAAGCCTTCAATCGGGAGAAAAACGTTTGCGCCATAAAATCAAATTACTGGAATACGATATTGCCAAGCGATTTTTTTCAAAATGTTAATATGCAAATGATGCTAAATACTTTGAAAAATCACAGCTTCATAGAAAAACTCGATCCCCATCCTAAAGTTGCATTCCCAAATATCTTTTGCACTTCTTGTAATTTTATTCGACTTTTACTTGATCGGACATTCTGTTTGTTATTTACCAATTCCTGTGCAGAAATTCCTGTAATTTCAATTCAGAATGACGTCTGCACGTGCGGCTTCGAGTAAAATCATTAAAAGCCGGAGGTTCCAATCCTGATGCTGTGTCGATAAGATTCCACAATTATGATAAACCATTTATCCAAAGACCGCAATGTCTACGTCGCACTGTCTTCGATTAAAATCATAATACCGAGTTGATACCACGGTCTAAGATTGGGGTAAGTGATGCTCCTTAATTGTGTTGAACTAGATATCCATAAACAGCAGTCCGTGCAGCGTGT
Source organism: Acanthosepion pharaonis (assembly GCA_903632075.3). Taxonomy (NCBI): domain Eukaryota; kingdom Metazoa; phylum Mollusca; class Cephalopoda; order Sepiida; family Sepiidae; genus Acanthosepion; species Acanthosepion pharaonis. The sequence continues at coordinate 589,563 of CAHIKZ030000336.1, read as the reverse complement.
GACCCCGTATTTAAATCTGGAAACTTGAAAAGTGATGTGGCTTCGAATAAGATCATTAGAAGGCGGCAATATCAAGATCTGAGATTCAAACTCTGATGCCGGCTAGGTGAGACTCCTTAATTATGATAAATCATACATTCAAAGACCTCAATGTCCAGGCTGAGTATGACTTGGAGTAAGATCATTAGAAGGAGATGCCAAGGCCTGGGTTCTAATCCTGATTTTGATTAGCTGATGCTCCTTAATATGATTTTCCAGATATCCACGGATGGCAACATTCTTTTTGTGTTGAACCTGTTCTTAAACCTGAGGCAAGTTGTATAAATATGACTGCTAACTTAAAATGGTGTTTAGAAGCAACAGATGACGAAATACAATTGCTTCATTCAGTAAGATTTTTCCCATCCTACTTCCGCTTAAACTACATCCGCTTCCTGAGTATAACAATAAACTACATCCGAAAGCAAGGCATCTGATCAGGAAGTTTTGAGGCGCGTGGAACCACCTCTTAATTGATGATGTTCACAGGTTCACTCTGACCCCAGGTGGTAGCACCTGTTAGGGTCCCAGCTATAGTCAAATAGTTAACCCCCCAAACTGGGTCAAAAAAGTTTTAATACCAGCAATACATTTTTGGAAATAAATTTTTTGCAATAAATTTTTGAAGAAAAATTATTACCAGCAATATATTATTACCAGAAATACTTTTTTGGGAAAAAATATTTTGAACATTTTTGAGAAAAAAATAATACATTCTTGGAAAAAATATTTTTGAAAAAATTATTACCATTTTTGGAAAACATATTACCAGCAATAAAAATCTTGTCGGCATTAAATAACCCATTGAGATTGATATGCCGTAAAACAAGACAAACCAAACCAGTAATATTTTGTCTATATCATAATTACTGAATAAACGCCTTGTCCTATAAAACGGTTAAGAATGCAGAGAACATCAGATAATCAGCAGAAAATTATCGATACGACTCGTAGGTGAATCATTATATCCGCGGCCTGTTAATTAATTGGCTTAATTCTGTTTCAAAATATGAACTGTACAGTCTTCGATCTTTGTGATTAACATTGACAAAATAGTAATTTCATTAATACGGAAGTACGAGAAAAGAATGTATCCCAACACTGATATTTGCAAAATCTTTCACTTAAAAGCCAGTATCTGGTCAAACCACAGTTATTACTACTTTGGCCCAAATTCTCAAAATAAATTCTAGACTTAGATGTGATATCGTTCTAGTGATTCTAATCTGATTGTATCGCTATTTCTCGGAGAAAAAGAAAGTAAAACTGAAATATTTAATGCAAGCGAATAACCGTATTTGAGACGAAGAACAAGAATTCTTTTGAGTTTTAAATGATAGAAAAACTACAACACTATTCATATTTTTTTTTTATCTCTAAATCTCGGATTCTCTCCAAACATGCTGCCAATATTCTGGAAAATTTTCTCTCCTCTTTTCATTCAAAAGAATGCCCCAGGCAATAACGCACAACTCATGTTAAGGTATTTGTCTCCCAATTGGCCTCGACGTTCAGACTTTCACTAAACAAGGAAATTTCCCTGAATATAACATCTTTTTACTCAAGCCTAGATTTATTAAGATCTCGTAAAGCGTTGCACTGCCGTGTTCAAAACGTTATTTACAGCTCCTTTCCTTCACCAATAGCGCACCAACCTATAACAGCATGTCCCTGAAGCTTGCCTTTTACAATTTCTCTATTAGGAAATGCATTTTGACATCTCGTCTTCAAACTGCACGTCACAAAATTATTAATTTCCCATGAAACTAATTTTGCACTGAACTGTGTTTCTTTTTAATCAAATATCAACTAATTCAAGGACCAAAAGCAACAAGATCGTCTTAACTCTTACACTTGCACTAATTTACTGTTTTGAAAGCGTTAAACACTGAAGTTTGAAAGCTTTTTAGCAACCTGTTGCTTGCGGTATAGAATAACCATTCAACTTCGTACATCAAATATAAATTTCTCTTTTAGGGTCTAAAATAATGAAACGCCCACGTATAAACTTGTCAATGTAAGTTTCAGATTGATAAGGAAAGAATGTATTTATTGTATCTCTGACAAAAAACTAAGTACATCTGCTAGTTTGGCGAACACATTATCAAGACGTCTTACACATAATTTGTCGGATACAAGTTTTATAGCACATTGCTGTCCACCTTCACAATAGCGAACAATTGCCACCACCAATATACGGATAAGCAACTTGCTTTGTATTATATTGTCATCGTTCCACATGTCAGACTGCCCAGGTCACCTGCATCTTCCACTCCTTCTGTTCAGATGTCTATGCCATCAAACGCGGAAATGACGAGCAGCTGTTACTTCAATCAGACCGCAGGTGACAATCCGATTATCACACCTTTTAACGTCATAAAAGGTAGCCCTCATCATGCACACACATAATCCATGTTCACACACATATATACAACATATATATATATATATATATATATATATATATATATATACACACACAGTTGGGGGAAACAAATATTCGTACACATACACATTTTTAATTTATTGTAGATAGATAGATAGATAGATAGATAGATAGATAGATAGATAGACATACATATAAACACACACAAATTAGTAGTACTTGAACCATATGAATCTGATGAGCTGTGTTACGCGAAAATTTTGCTAAGTCATTTGAACCATTATATATATATATATATATATATATATATATATATATATATATATATATATGATTAATGTGACTAAAAAGTTTGTCACTTAGCTGATTGATTTTACCTTTAGCATTCCGAATCCGTAGTCGGGATACTGAAGGTTATATATAAAATTATGTATTATTATTAAGTATGATTCTGTGAATTTTCGCGCACACTTAAAATATATTACAAGCTGCGATAGATGAACACACGTCTAAATTACATAAAAATAAAAATGACACTGACATCTCATTTTACCAGATATATTTACCAAAATTGCACCAAAATATCTTGAAATAGTAAAGAGTAAATTTATCCCACAAAATCACCATTGGTTTCAACCATGACCTCTAGACAACTTCGGAATCTCCGTCAACTTTTCTGGACGGTGTCTTTAAGTTACTGAATGCTGCCATAATCCTTTGGCTTTAGTTCATCTTTGATCTTACAAGAAGTTTTTTTTTTTGTCTCTCGATCAATTGCGCCCCACAAATAATTAAGGGATTGAAGTATGGGATTTTAGGTGATCAGTGGTGTGATCGCAGAAATTGTCTGACTGCCATGACTGAGTTCTGCTTGTGTGGCATGGAGCAGACTCTTGTTGCCAGAAACAGGGTTTTCCAGCAACCACCCTCTCGAACGAGGGCAACACTACCTCGTCAAGGCACTTGATGTAGGGCTCTATGTTAAGTCTGAGGCAATCATCAACAAATTCGGGATTTTTTTTTCTCATAAAAGAAAAAAAACTCCTGAATTTTCGAATCTGCTATACCTCATCCAACTCTTTCCGAACCCTCTGCACTGTCTCAGATTGACACTCAAACACTCTGAAATGTTCGTATTGGAGCTTCCGGCATGAATGCCAAGCAGTACAGGATGCCATTTTAAAATTTCTAGCCGGAGTGAATTGCATCATGGGGCTCTTTTTCTCACAGACGACACCCATCTGACCCAACTATACTGTGCAGTCGACAAAATCAAAAACAAACAACGCGCATGCGCGAAATGGAAGAAATGAAATGATGACAAGTTACCCATGGTACCCTGTATGTGAACCAAATGATCTGTTGATTGCTTCAGTCTTAAAATTGCCTGTTTCTGTGCAATATTGATTCCTATGTCCACACTGACTATATCTATAAACCCTCAATCACCGGTATTGAGAATACTTCTCCTCTATGTAGTAAATTTTAAACAACGTTTGCATATAGAGAAAGTATGCCTGCGTAAATAGGAATTTTCAGAATTCTGTGGCTGAGAGTTAAGAATTATGATTTATACTCAAAATACAATCTCGCGTTATTGTAAAGCTCTTCATAACCGAGCAGTAAAAGCACGACGGATCAGACGGTGGTTTATTCTTTAAAATTCGAGACGTCTACTCAAATACGGAAATCAACTAAAAATAAATTGAAGTAATAAAAATAGGTCGGATTAAAAAATAAAATCTATGTTTAGAAATTATATATATATATATATATATATATATATATATATATATATATATATATATATATATATATATAAAAGAAGGACCGTAAAGATATGATAATTATTTGAAACTAGACCATCCACAAACCCGATCGGTTTCCTTTAAAAACAGTTCATGATAAAAATGATGACAGAACAATATTATCAATTTTATTATTAATTACACATTTTAATTTGTATTTAAAGACGATAAAAGAAGATATGTTGTTCAACTTGGCTTCCTAGTTAACATATTGCCTGCAAATTTGGAATAATAGTTTAAAACGGGTTTAGTCTTTCTCAAATAATAAATATATATTTTTATTATACAACCTTATTTCTATCACAAATTTATTTCGAAATACATAACTGCAGCAAATCAGCGTGCATCTACTTATTTGTTTATTTATTTATCATCAAGTCATGTGACACATATAGCCTCTTCACCTTTGAAGTAGATTTTATAGAAAGTTATAATGTCTTGTAGTGAATTGTATAAATATATGTTGTCTCATGTATATTTCATTTTATTTAATAATGTTGTTATAATGTATTATAAATGTTTGTTTATTTTTCACATGCATAATAGTTGGGATATAATTTACAAATGTTTTTTTTTTATATGCAGATTGATATAAAAATGTGTATTGAAAACAAATACTGAATTTCCTATTAAAAAATACCATAAAAACAAAAAAACGGACCTAGCCCAAGAATCCCTTATCTAATTTTAATAACATTTGTCACTGCACTCAGCAGGGGTCCAGGGTAAAATATATATCGTTTAATCTGTATCTGGGGAACACATATGCATACATACAAAATTAGAGTTTTAGTATTATGTAGATATATAATAATGTCGTTCTCTGCAAGATTTGGAATATAAGAATATGGCACCAAAACCTTAAGTTAAATTGTAATGTCACATCGACTTTATTTACGTTTTGCTGGAAAAATTGACTTTTGACCGAAACATGGCGAACTATATATATATATATATATATATATATATATATATATATATGTATATATATATGTATGTGTGTGTGTAAGACATATTTCAGTGATTTTTCATCAAGTAGTCAAAAAATTGAGTGTGTATGTGTATGCGCACACACACACGCGCTACACTTACGAAAGTATGCATACACATTATTATCGCTAAGAAAATTGGATAGGAGGATACATACAGTCGTATAGATATAATTGAGATAATTATTTTGGGGGTTGAATAGATAGATAGATAGATAGATAGATAGATAGATAGATAGATAGATAGATAGATAGATAGATCTTTTTGTATTATTCTTAGTGTTTACTATATTTTGAGCGTTCAAACATTATAAAAATTATCAGCATCGAATGTGGTCATTTACTAAGTTTAGCAACAAGGCCATAAAACATGAGACTCCCAGTGAGGATCGTTATCATAAAAAATGCATCTAGCTTTACCCTACGAAAAGACTGTCTGGCCATTACTCATGTAACTGGACGGTAAATGGTATTATTTTTCAAATTAAACCATTTATTAACTCGTTTGAATGCCACTTCTTAAATTAGAAATAAGATTTGTGTTCGTTAAACTGTCCTCGAAACCATTTCGTTGCCTTTTTCTCAAACGTTACATTTAGAATAATAACGAATTGAAAATAAAGTAAGAAAATATTTTTGACGATAACAATTTTGAATGGAAAAATTTTAACCAGTAATCAAAAATTATTTTATCTGCACAATTTTGAGACAAACTATTTTGGAAAAAAAAAAAAGAAATAGTCAAACGCGAAATGAAAATTTAAAATCATAGCTTGAGGGAAATCCTTTGTTCATCGTAAAATAAAAGCGATTCGTTTGATAAGAAAAATAAATCTCTGGTTTGCCTGGCGTCTAAAATACTAACGTATTTTTCACCGGTGCGAGAGGTCGACTGATCCAACCCTGATAAATGCTAGAATTTTGAATGATTTTTTTTTCTACGCAACCTGAATCATCCAACTCGAAAATATAACGTAACAAAGTCTTCCTTCTTCCCATATTATGCCACATTAACCAAAGCTTTAGTTTCAATTTCAACATGCAGGTGGTCATAGCTTTCTACAGAAACTTGCAATGACTTCATGGCGAAAATTAGTGAAATGGTTTCCCATTGCTTTGTTCACGTTTATTAATTCAAAATTTTCTTTCCAATACTGTTTGCTAGCCTTTTCACATTGTTATTTAATCCATGACTGAAAGTAAAAGAAATGTCTTCAAAGCCATTAATACGAAGTAAATATAATCAAGCCAGGATTTGAACTCGACTCGCAATTTAAACTTTCCATTACAAACTCATCGGTATGTAAGCTAACTCTAAAAAGATTCTCACATCTTTGCCACAACAACCAAAATACAACAGATTAATTTAGTAAAATACAACTATAAAATATAAGCAAGATGGGCCACCTGTAGATAAATGTTTGCTTGCTAGAGACGACGAGTTTAGTCTTTAATATGTTTACACTATTATTACAGATTAGCACCAAAGCAAACCAAAGTTACTAAATATTATAATAGTATAAATACTATATATCATACCGGGTACAAAAGAATCCGTTGAAAAACAAGTTTTCAAAATTAGAGTAACGTTTATTGAGGTAGAAAGCATAATCATAGAATAAGATTGTGTCAACGGACACATGGCACAGTGGATAAAAGCGTTGGTTAGATCCAGGACCCAAAGAGTGTGAGTTCAATAGCTGGTTAAGACAGCGGAGAACTTTCAGAGGGAAATTAGCAGGAGATAACTGACATCCATCAAAAACACGGCACGTGGAACTAGAACAGTCTACCCCAGTGAGCGAAATAAAGGGTTCAGTTCGAAATTCCAACCACCTGAAGAAGGCCGGAGCGTACAACGACCGAAACGTTGTGATAAATATGGCGACAAAGATAACGAATAATGTAAATAAGAAAAATAGATGGTATTTATCAATCCACCCACGGGGATCGAATGTGGCACAAGGCCTTTTTAATGTGGGTATCTCTGAGCCCGTAGGCCCAGCCAAAAATAAATAACCATCCAAACCCGCCGAGGTGGGCTAGTTCCGTCAACCTCCCCCAACGAAACCCTACCCTTCGGCGGAGCTTTGTCCGGGTTCCTCTCTGCAAGCAGAGAGTTCGACAGACACTCGACCCGGCAGCTCACAAAGCGCAGATACTACACTTTGATCCTAGCCACCGGGCCGAGCGGGTATTCTTTTTATAGAAATAAGAAAAATAGATCATTGCAACTATAGTTCAACTGAAGACTCTCATTCCTCACGTTTACAGTTCAAAACATTTTACACAGTTTTGTGTGGGATTAATTATTATGTCGCAAACCTGTTGCTACATCTATCCCTTCTTCTATGCTAAATGTTCAGACGAGCATCATTCTTTAGTTTTATCACTTTTTAGACGTTTACTTCTAGGACACGTTTTGTTACATTCACGGTGTCGAATCAACCTTATTTACCCCGTGATCCTAATTTAAAATAGAAACTCCGCTCCAACATCTTTTTTCCAAAAACTGTCACTTTGTGAAACAGTCTCACAGATTCCTGAAAATTACAATCTTCACCTCTACCGATTTTCAAACTTTATCTATTCTCCTTATATGCATAATATTCAACGCTTACCATCACTTTCATTCATATCCCATACTTCATTCATTAATATTTTGTAACAGTATCCCTCTACCTTGAGTGGTTCCCGAGCCTTATATTTGTGAATTAGTAATTTTTTTAAGTATTAGTATTAATAGGGTTTTATTCATATATGTACATATAAAAAGACTGAGATAGATTTGCAACGACATCGAAAATTATTATGATCCGGGCAAAATGCTTATTATAAGTACCAAAAATATCGATAACAATATTAATTTTGAAGCATATATAAAACTGTCTTAACTTATAAAAATATTAACCTATTACAGTCATTCTCATTCATATCACACTCTTCACTCATCATTATCATTAATATATATATAATAATATACATCCACTTTGAGTGACTCTCGAGGCTTGTATTTGTGAATTAGCACTAAAATCGTATTAGAGTTATTAAATTATTATTCATCACACCGTTTTAACTGCTATAATCTCCGGTAATCCTCAGGTATATTTTATATTTGCTTACCTTCCGAGAATGTAAAACAGAATCCTAACTGAATCGACGGGTGTGGTGGGGGTATGATGCTCTTTTGCCTGTTGTCCTCCCTAGGAAATTTGAGAATTTGTAACCAGCAATTCACTTAACCGACATATATTTCCACATTAACTGAATTCAAATTTTCCAGGTAATCACAAGATCTTAACCTTACCTTTTATCCACAGAAGATGGCAGTGCAGATAATATATAAGCCTGTCCACCACTCCGCAGAGTAGACTAGGTTCACTAGCCTTGATTGGTAACCAGTCTAAGATAAAGAAAACCCTGAATAGCAAGCAACGGAAAAACAATTCTCTATATTCACTAATAATATAGACGAAGAAACTATGGAGAGCCACGATTGCCCACGGCCTGAAACACACCCTTTTTTTTTTTAATTCTAAGGACATTTTCCTATTGCTTAATATTTTGCTTAGTTTCTAAAAGACATCTTTTACTATATCGGTTTCAGCGTTTCTTTCTGCTTGTAAATATCAATATTCTTGTAGTTCCTATTCTTAAAACTTCCTTGTTAATCGTACGCTCTCTTCCTGTTATTCTCGTATTTTTGGTGGAGCCATATTTCTGTCGCTTCAAGTCTCTTTTTTGTATGTACAGAGATTGACCAGCATTCACCGCCCGATAGGATATTAGATATTACATAGCAGTTCAGTACTTTTCCTTGTTTCTAAGAGTATTTTTCGTTCTATTATTACCTATGTGCCTTTCGAGTTTCAGCTATGTCCCTCTGATTGTTAGCTGCAACTTTTGAGAGATCTTATTTTCATTAGAATCTCTTCGTTCGTATGTTATAAATTGTGTAATCTAAAGAGAAAGACACTGTGACTTCAGACCTCTCATTTCCTTAAAGTTATTCTTTCAGACATTGTGATATATTCTTACATATATACATACATATGAAAATAGATAGATAGATAGATAGATAGATAGATAGTATGAATAAAAAAGATAAGGAAAACTTATCTTAGCCGACGCGTTTCGTCCTCTGAGGGACTTTATCAAAGCAATTGCAGGGGGGTTGTAACAATTATTTATATAGAAGAGCAAAGATTTTATTATTTCTTCTTTTTTTTTAATTTAAGAACACTTACAAATAGTCATCCTGCTCGCTGAAAAGTCTGGCAAGCTATGGAGGTCACGAAGGGACATAATTCAATGTCTAATAAATGAATGCTAAGGAAGGTACTGAAAAACGTAAGACCTTTGTTAAAGACAAAGAAAAAAGTGCTAGCTTGCTATGAGATATCCATTCTCTTTTATGGCGGTAGATCCTGGGTAAACTCCCCATGGATGAAGAGAAAACCAGAAGCATCAGAAATGTGGTTCTGCAGAAGGACACTGAGAATTCCATGGACAGAGCGAGTAAGCAACAAGGAAGTCAACAGACAGAAGAGTTATACTCAGAATCAGGAAACTATAGCTGAACTTCTCTGGACACTTAACGAGGAAAGAGGGTTTAGAAAACTTAACTCTCGTATGGTATACTGAGGGCGGGAGAAATCGGAGAAGGCGGCGAGTAATTTAACCGACTAGTTTGTGTGAATGGATGGTGGAATGGGTCGGAGGCCTTAGCAAAGGGAGTAAAAGGGAGTAATAAGCCACAGAGGATCAGAAGTTATGGAAAACCATGATCGTCTATGTCCTGAAGAAACGCGGCACATAGAGGTTTCATCAGAGAAAAACATGAAAAAAGTATTTCATGTTCTTGACGTTTCAATTTGCTCAACAAGCATTTTGCCCGGATCAAATTTTTATCTTTTCCGTTTGCAGACATGAATTGACCTGAGCTTTTTAACAATGGTGCTGACATTCTGGAGTCCTTATTGATATTTTTCTGAACCTTTCGTACAAATTTGGGTGATCTGATGGTATTAGGACCCTTAGCAAGCATTTTGTTTAGCTACTGCTGTAGAACTTCCGTTAGAGTTTTTCATCCCTTTACGAACTTTGAAAACAAACGACCGGTGTAACTTTCAAGAAGCGAGAAATCTCTAAACCACTATGTTCTGCCTTTCATGTAACGATTACAGCATGCATTTTCAATTGCTGAGTTTACTTGATGTCTGTCATCATTTATCTGAAAAGAAATGATAATGAGAACACGTTACAAAAAGGTAAAGTTAATCAAAGACGTGTCCTCAAAGCATTGATCAATCCTGTATGGTGAGATGATCGCGACTGGGCAAACTAGCAGAATTTATCAGCAACATATATAAACTTAAAGAATATGAATAAAGCTGACACTGTGTTGATGACAGAAAGACCAAATAAAAGAACTATTAAGAAAATCGATGAAAGCAAACAGAATGTATTACCAATCAACTGTAAGACAGAATTGTCGTCATCAAAAGAAACAGTTCATGTTGCAAGCTGTTAGGGATGTTTAACTCAAGAAAGTTAATGGGTTTTAGTTAATGTCCAGGCAGTGGCACCATGCATTAAACACTGTCTTTACAGTAGCTCGAAAGAATCTCCGTTTGGGTCTGTCTTGTAGATCCGATTTCTAGATTTCATGCATTTTATTCAAGGCGGCAAGGCTTTGTCTTGTTTTACACATCCTTTTTCAGCAGAATCTATCTCGCTTCCTACGTATCTAAAAGTCTCGATAGATTTTATTGACTCACCTGAAACAGTTTGTATTGAGCCTTACTGGTTGAAGCCTATTTGAGATGTATTGACATAGAGTCCAGCATTTTCTAGATAATGTAGGTGTATTGTAGCATTGGTAATGGTGTCTGCAACGATAGATAAGTCATCTGGATAGTCAGTATCTGTCATTGGATCCATTCCTGATATTTCTACAATTTTACACTAACGCAAAATGTACATTGCAGGGCACTGCTGGCGAGCAAAACAAGAATTCGTCAGTGATCTACTGTTCTGAACACCTAGCCATAGAGCAAGACGAGTTGGTCCTCCTGCAACCACCTTCACTGACCAGCTATGTTTTGACACAGAATTATTCCCTAATTACCTTCCAACCTTGCTGCAGGATCGTGATGGCTGGTGTGACAGTCTTATGAATGTTCGAACTAAGCCGAGAGGCTAAAAAAAATGAAACTCAAGAGATTCAGCTGAGTAGTATTGTAACAAGAATGGAAAGATTTATACAAAACCCGGAATGCGCATTGGAATAGCAAATGATGCCTTTCATAAACTAATCAAAGTATTAAGGAATATATAAGTAGAAACAAAGAAAATGTTTGGGAATTGCTGGGTAATATCTAATCTCCTATATAGCAGTGAGTACGGGATTTTCTTTTTCCTGATGAGAGAATTGAAACGACTGAGATACTGTTCTATTGACAAATTCCGAGATTACCATGGATAGAGCATGTGATAAACAAGGAAGTTTTAAAGGTATGGTGAACTACAAGGAAACTGATGCTAATACTTAGAAAGGGACAACTGAAATTGATATATAATGAGAAAATACGGCCAAAAGAATTTAATACTGATAGGACGTATTGGCGGAAAAGGGGCCAAGAGAACTTAACACTGACAAGACTTATTGGAGATAATGGGGTCCAACGGAATGTAACACACACAGGACTTATTGCATGCAAGGCGGCTGAGAGAATTTAACTCTCACGGGACGTATTGGAGGCAAGGGGTCCAAGAGAATTTAACATTCACAGGACGTATTTGGGGTAAGGGACAAAGAGAATTTAACACTCACAGGGCGTATTAGAGGCAAGGGTTCCAAGAGAATTTAACATTCACCAGATGTATTGAAGGCAAGAGATCAAGACAATTTAGCACTCGCGAGGCGTATTGAATGTAAGGCGGCGAAGAGAAATTCACATTCAGAAGACGTATTGGAGGCAAGGAGAGCCAGTGAAGTTAACACTCACAGGATATATTAGTTGTTAGGAAAGCACGAAGAAACAGTTTCAAAGTTTGAATGAATAGATGGCAATAATTGAACAGATCAACAAAAGAAAAGATGTTGTGGTTGGCTGTAACCGTCAACTTCTTGGAAAGGTATAGGTATTTACCAGAGCGCCTACATCACAACAGGATGTGACACAAGGTCAAGGTTTAAAGTAGGTTTAACGGCCATAACGTGGAAAAGGTGCCTAAGCCAGCCCCCCCTCGGCACTTGCCCTTTTGGGGACGCCTCAGGTGACGGGCAATAAACCCAGCCCCCTCCCCAGGCTGAAAAGTTATATAAAAGTGGAATAGAAATAATCTTGAAATGCAATCTATTTCACTAAACAGCTCTAATGAATCATATTTAAATATATTCTATTTCAATCTATTCTATTCAAATACATATAAACACTGGCACATATATATATATATATATATATATATATATATATATATATATATATATATATATATTATTATTACCATTGTGAAATGTATTATCCTCTATTTTTTTTATGTATATTTATAAATATATTTAATTGTGTATATTTCGGTAGCATATTTTCATTCAAACTGGTTTGGTTAAAGACTTTAGATATATCATGTCGATTAGTTTTCTTTGTGATGCTTTCAAGTTCGCGAGTTAATTTTTTGATAGATATAGAAAATTGAGTAAGAAAAATACCTAAATTTTCTTTCGAATAGTTTTTTTTTATTTTTCCAATTACTTTCAGTTTCATATCAAACCATCTTCAGGGGGTTAAGCTATCTGTCAGTATGTATGTGTCTTTCTGTAAATTTAAAACATTTCAACTGTTCGCTTTTCTTAAACAAACCCTTGTTAATAATAATTTCCCTAATTACATTGTTGAGGACCAAACTAGACAAGCTATTAGGAATATTAACATGAATAAAAATTAATACATCATCAAATAACTGTAAACATTTCATATATCGTAATAAAATGTATTCCAACAATAAACAGCAAGAAAAAAAAAACTCACAAACACTAATATATCTCCCAACGATCCAAGTAAAAAAATAAAATTAATTATATACTATACTAAAGTTAATACAATCAACAGTACTTGTCCAAAAAATCTCTCCTCCGCCAACTAGCATCTTTCAAAAGGCCAACATTACATATCATAAAAATGTCAATACATACTTCGTCTTTACTACGACGATGCTAACAAAAAGACTTACATTTCATTTAAACTGAACATAGCTCAATACATCAGCAATTAAAGGAAAACTCATGCCCATACTCACAGGTTAGACGGATATTAGTTGAAAATACATCTATATTACATAAAAACAATAACAAGTAAAAACTAAAAATCCTTGAAGCCCTTTATATAAAAGAGTTAAAGCCCAAAATAAATAAAGTCATCTATGAGTATAGCAACAAAGTTTTAAATGCTTATAAAAAAAAATATTTTATACGTATGAGAAAAAACAAAAAGTTACTTCCCTTACACTGAAAAAACCTAAAGAAAACGTAAACTTTGAACTCTGAAATCCAGAACACTGCATAAGCAGTTAAAAACATCGAACTGTTGAAATTCACAGAAACACATCTACATACTCAAAGACAACCCCCTGAAGATGGTCTCAGATGAGATTGAAAGTACTTGGGAAAATAAAAATTATTCGAAAGAACATTTTGGTATTTTTCTTACTCAATTTTCTAAATCTACCAAAAACTTAATCCTCGAACTTGAAAGGATCATAACGAAAACTAATCGACATGATATGTCTAAATTATTTAACCAAACCTGTTTGAATGAAAATATTTTTAAATATACAAAAATATAGATATATCTATTCTATTAAATATATTCTACTGAATGAATTTAAATCGTTTCTGTGCGTATTAGTCGGATATATTGGGTTAACTAAAACGTTCGTTCGATCATGAAGTAGAAAATTTACTTAAACAGAACAAAACATTTAAGCCAAAACAGTTGAAGCTGAACAAAATTAAAGAAATGAGACGATGTGAGAAAGCTTTCTCTTTTTTTCTTTTTTTTCCTTTCATTTCATTTGTCTGGAAACGTCAACCATGGAAGCGAAATGCGTTGATATTAAAAAGCTTTTCCATTTTGTCTCATTCCTCTCAATCTCTTTTATTTATTTTCACTATTTACATTGTTAGCACTGTTATCCTCATCTTTATTGTTATGTTCATGACATTTCGGCCGTTGTACGCTCCGGCTTTCGTCAGGTGATATACGTTGGAATTTCGAGCTGAACACTTTATTTAGACAAGTGGGATAGATTGTTCTAGTTCCACGTGTCATGCCTTTTCTGGATATCTCAGTTTCAGTTAATTCCCTTTAGTAACTCATCTCTCCAAGTTTGGTTCGAAATTCCAACGTATATCACCTGAAACCGGAGCGTACAACGGCCAAAACGTCGTGAATATGGCAATAAAGATGAGGACAACAGTCCAAACTATGTAAATCGTGTAAACAGTTACAATATCTAATCTCAGAAATATAGAGAGCTATTTTATTTAATTATGTTTATAAATATATATATAAATATACCTTAATCTATCCCACTAAATCTATTTAATTTTATTATCTGTGATAAGTAATTTTGAAAATATGTATATATATATATGTGTGTGTGTGTGTGCGTGTGTGTGAAAACCTGGGATGTCCAAACATCAAGACGTAAGACATGTTTTATTCAGGTAAAGGGTTTTGAAGACAGTAGACAGAAACACTGCGATCAGCTTCGTCGAGCTCTGAAGCAGAGACGCCATTAACAAATTTCATCTCCCAGTGGCTTTGTCGCCCGCAGCAAGGCTGGGCTTGTATCGCACTTAAGAAAACACAAATGAAATATGTCTTTCCCTTACCTGATTTTCTCTCTGCAATAGCCCTTGCTAGTATGCTTAAGGGTAAAAACGAAAGGCGGCGTCCACTGCTGACGCTCATTTATCGTTCACAATAGGAAAGTCCATATATATATATATATATATATATATATATATATATATATATATATATATATATATATATTATATCCTATCTAATCTATTCATTTAAATCTATTAAATTTGTTAAAACATCTTTTTAATATATATTTATAAACATATCAATATATGTAAATGTTATGTTAAACAAATTTATATGTATATTATTTAATTTTAATTCTATTATCCCTATTTATTTTTTCGATTTATTCTATCTAAATCTATATATATCATCTCAGATAAATTCTATTTCTTGAAACATTTCTAATTGGGGTTATTTGTCAGTGTCACTTTGCAACCATATCAATGGTTTCGGAAGGTACAAAACAGAAAAGAAAGACATTTACTGAGAAAAATAAATTACAATACATTTGTCACTATATAATTGGCAACCTCGTCATTTACTCTTTCAACGCCTAAGGAAATGTAATTTTTGTATTATCAGTAAAACTTCTAATTAGGCAATGATAAATTTGTCGTTTCAAGAGGGACTTCCTTATTTATCCTTCTGGTCTTGATGCCTTCAGTTATTCTTTATAGATGAATTCAAACATCGGATAGCAACTAATGGTTTTAAATGTCACACTTTCTTTATTAGATATTTTTTTTTCTTTTTACGTTTTAATAAGTGCTTTTTCTCGCTTTTAATTGCTATTTCTCTTCAGCACTTAATCCCCTATAGCTGCCTTTTCATTAATATCTGTAAACATGGTTAGTAAAAAAAAAAGTAGTGCGTTTTCTCTTCTTTTTTTTTCTGTTTTCCATCAAAATGGCTGATACTAATCTCCCGGAGAGAAACTCATTTTATCTTCTTGGTCTCACGTTTTATACTGACCTGCAGTGGAGAGATTATATTGAATCAATTGCTAAGAAACTTGGTTCACAGTGCCGTGCCAGACAATTGTTTATGTTATCTTAGCGCGTTTTCCGAACGTGTGTGTGGGAAGCATATTCCCTCAGTCCTCTGTTGACTTTGCGCCGTTTAGGACTTAAGCAAATATAATCCATCCCTGTCGGAATGTCACGCCCACGCTGACCATCCCGGTCCAACCGCCACATACTGTAAGATATTTGATTGTAAAGTCCGTGCCTTGCTGATCAATTGACAGACTGTTTCTGCATATGTGGGTTGAAAGCTGAAAAAATATTCATTGATGTGTAGCCTGTGTTAGGCAAGTAGACCTCTTCAGGTCAAGTCACAGCCAAATTCTCCTACTTGAAGACTCACCTTGGTCACGGTCACGTGACCGTTGATTCCATCGGGGGCTGGAAAGGCCGGTGTCATCACCGCACTCGTTGCATACATAACTATGGACCCCAATTTGGCCGATTGTGCCAGATCGTTGATCCTACAAGAAGATTCACGCACCCTTTGACAGATCTTATTTTTAATCCTGCAAGATATTTAGCCACCATACTCATCAGGGGTGGGGGATCGGTTTAATCATCGATGACCCACCCATGTGGCAGGTAGTATTGAGATACTTGCTACCAGCAGCACGAGTCGATTGACATGAAACTTAAAGTAACTTCAAAGATTTATAGACGCAAGACAAAAAAAATGATTTGGTATGTTTCGTTTTACGGCATATCAACCTCAATTGGTTATTTAATGCCGACAAGATTTTTATTGCTAGTAATATTTTTTTCCCAAAAATGTATTGCTAGTATTATTTTCTCTTCAAAAATATATTGCTTGTAATAATTTTTTTTCTTCAAAAATTCATAACTGGTTATAACTTTTTCCTTCAAAAATTCATAACTGGTAATAATTTTTCTTCAGAAATTCATTGCTAGTAATATTTTTACAAAAATGTACTACTGGT
>CAHIKZ030000336.1:520000-567500 GCA_903632075.3 Acanthosepion pharaonis | reverse complement strand
AATATTTCAATTACAATTGTAAGTATGAATGCAGGTCCTTATTTAAATAAGTAAAAGAGTACAATTAAAAAGAATTAAAATGAGCAAGTTTGTTTTTTTTTTTTTATTTCACTGAATCAGATGTTAAACACCGTCATCGCCTTTATTATTTTTCTTTCTTTCCTTCTTGGTTTCCTTTCATCACTGAAATAAAACTGCTCTCTGTTGTCTTTTTCATCTTTCCTCGTTGCGATTAAAACTGAATACTTTATTTATGAGCTATCGGTAGGGCGTGACATACGTGCTAACAAAGGAAGAAGCGGAATTTTAATGGGATATACTTTATACCACCCCATTATATAATATAATCTTATGCAGTGTTACATTAGAACATGCACATATCCACTGCAAAATTACACATTTTTGTTTCAACGTCAAAAAAAAAGGGAAAACCTTTTTAGACGCCTCATCGGGGTGGGTGGCGGGTATCACGGTGTTAGTAAATATTTTTATTCAAAATTACAGTTATTGAAGCAAATATCGTTCTTTGGAAATTTTCCTAAAATGTCTTTTAGAATTTCCATGTAGAGATGGAAGGGAATCTACTGCTGCTAGTAGTCGCGGGCGAAGGAAAGGAATTCCATCAATAAAATCATTAGTCTGATGACGTCCTTTTCGAGGACGAAATGCGTTACATGAGTTCTTTTCAACTTCAGTTACTTTAAAGTTGTGTAGAGCAAAGAATGTGACGATATTTTAGCATCTTAAAGAAAACTATTAATTTTAGATTGAAGTTCCCTCTCAACTCTGTCATAGATATGAATGCTTGGACCACTGTTTTTGATCAATACAAACATGAACGCACATGAATTATTATAGGA
This sequence comes from Acanthosepion pharaonis, assembly GCA_903632075.3. Lineage (NCBI taxonomy): Eukaryota > Metazoa > Mollusca > Cephalopoda > Sepiida > Sepiidae > Acanthosepion > Acanthosepion pharaonis. The sequence continues at coordinate 566,640 of CAHIKZ030000336.1, read as the reverse complement.
GTTTGATTTTGATAGTGTTTAAGACACATTCATGAAATTATAAAATAAAAAGCATGTTAATGCAAAAAGGATTTTAAAAAGCTGTGGTTTCTAATCAAATGGTTGCGACCCAAAGGAGGGTTGGCGCGATGATTAAAAAAAATAATTAAGAAAAAAGGTTGCATGTCAAATATATATATATATATGTGTGTGAGTGTTTTAATCTTTTATTGAGTTAGCGTATCACGTGACCGCCAAAAAAGCATATACCGATATCACGTCCTCCACACAACTAACCTACTATGTAGACATTAACACACTGAAATTCATCATCCAAAAACAATATCCTTGATAATGGCTAGCGAAGTAGCCGAAAGCACTCGGAACAGTTATAACTATGACAAATTCCTATATTCTTTAATCCGTGAAAAACGGAAAAAATGATAGAATGCTGGAAGAACTCAGTAAAAGATTAATTAAAACTTCCTTGTCGACCGTTTTCAATGACAGATACTTAAAAGAAAGGTTGCTGCCCAAATAAGAATGGGGAATAAGTCATTCTAAAAAGAATTTACTTATGTTTTCACACATATTGGCAGAGCCAAATTTGATAAACTAAATTTCGGTAAAGCAACGACCGACCACGACTGTCAGTTTCATACACAATCTTTAGTTGGTCGGTGTTAGTGATCAAAAATAGGCAGTTTTACCCACCCAGGAGAGTTCAAAATGCAAGATTTGGTCGGTGTTATTACCGAATATGAAACTTGCCCTCTTGAACTCGCCTGGGTGCATAAAACTGCCTATTATCGATCACTAACACCGACCGCCTAAAGAGTGCGCGCTGTGCATAAAACTACCAGTCGTAGTCATATATATATATATATATATATATATATAATTATTTTAGGACATTACATCGAAAACGTGTCAAAAATCGCTACACAATTGCAGTGGTGTTTTGATGCGTATCAATGCATCTCATCAGGCGATTGTAAATTACTGTTGAGTTACCGATTTATTTAAATTTAAAAGCAAAATACATCCCTTTTTTTTTACAGAAAAAAAGAAAAAAGGTGTTTTATAAGATTTGTGGGCTTTGCTCCTATCAAACCAATCAAATATGACCTACGTTAAATTTAAACTAAGCGAAGAAGCAAAACTTAAAAATTATTTTATATAAATAGATTATGACCCGTAGGTTGGCAGCTAACCTCAGCCAGATTGCTCTACTTTGTATTGAGCCCTCTTTTAAATTCAATGTTACGAACGTTGGAATTGTACTCTATTCGTTCTCATCTTATCTGGAGATATATGACAATTTTGGAGGCATCACTGCCTCTCTAAATAGAAGAATAATTGTGAATAATGAATTATAGATAAATGTATTGAAACCTCTAACAAAGCGGCTGGAGCATAACGCAATCGCAGTATCATTTCTTTCTCATTCCTGGTGTTGTTGTTTTTGGTTGACTGACACACTGTGATATGCACATATGTTAGAGATTTACATGAAGTGCAGTCGAACATCAAAATAATTATGAAGATTTATTGATTATTAAAGTCAAATAAAATTGATCATAAAAACTAAATAATCACTATGATTATGATTCCATTCTGAGGGTCATCAGGCCCAAATAAATATCTGTTCTAGGTTGTGGCTGAAAATATTTGGGAAACACTGAATTAAAAACAGAACTCTCTGAAAGGTCGACACCTTTCAGACAGTTCTGCTTTCATCTTGATTCTTAATCATAACGGTAGTATCTACGTGTTTCTTTTATGTTTATTTTTTTTTCGTCTTTTAAAAATATATTCTATTATTGAACTTGTTAGTAAATGCAATCACATTTCAAAAAATCAAAAACGTATTTTTCGAAATGAAATAAAAGGTGTACTAAGGTTAAATGATGAAATGAGAACTTACATAGAGTTAGAATTTAAATCGCAATGTTTAATTGAATGTCTGCCATTGTCGTTCACTGACGAAAAGAAATCAAACAAAATAAGTTTCTATATTTTTATATAAATATACTAAAATAGTAAAATCTAAACGATTGCATATTTATATTAGTGTTACTTCTGCTATGGAATTCATATTAAAAATATATATTCTACAAACACTGCCCTGTAAACAGGCTTAATTCTATCATTTTCTTTCAATTGGAACTACTACGCCATCTGTTGGTCAGCCTGGGTACCAAACAGAATGATGGAATAGAACACGAATTTCTGTCCTCCGGGAAGTATGAAGATAAAATGTGTTGTAAAGTCTAGAACTGTAGTCTATAATCAAACAATACTTATATAATATATATTTAAATACTTATAGACTACTTATATATTTAACATATTTTATGCTTGGATGTGCGGGTGGTATAATGGAAATAACTCAGAATTGTTAATCCAAGAGCTCAGTTCCAATTCAAGTTGGGTTTGTTATATTCCCTTACGTGCAGATATCCTTGAGAAAGCCATGAACCAACATGCTCCTCCTCTAGCTATGGGTTAACTAGCAAGACTTGTATCACTAAATCATTATATCTCCAAAAAAAGAATTCTTGCAATCTAAAAATGTTTTCTGATTTTGAACGATCTGCAAAGGGTTGATAAGCCGTAAAAAACAAATAAATATAAAAAACAAAGCAATTTAATTCAAAATAGATAAAACACAGCAAAACTTAAGATGCGCTCTTATTTTGAAGAAAGAGTTTCAGAAAAATATATTTGAAAAGATTTTTATCGAATAAAAATCAACTGTGATTCTTTAAGAATTAGTATACAGGAATCTCCTTCGATTAACCCTTTGAACGCTGACCACGGCTTTACCGGTGGTAGAGAAAAATGACGTTTTGTTCAACCACAGGTTGAACGCTGGGTAATCACTTGTAATTATTTTTATATCTACCATGAAACATTAAATACCAAATATTTGCGAATTTTTAATCAGGAGTTCAGGCAGAAGGGTTCAAATTGTTCAGGAACGCAGGTTTCAAGGGGTTAATGCGTTTTAGATGAGTGCGATAAAATTTTTATATACCAAAATTTGATTAGTGACCCAGTTTAACCGTAATCATTGAAATTTGAATTTTTATAGTTACCGATTAATTAATATTTTTATAAAATTTAAACATGTAAATTAATTGTGAATGAGACTAAAATTTGAAGTACAAATTACATCATTTCCTATAAATTATTATATTTGATTCGTGCGTTTTCGATTAGTGCGCATCTTTTAATGCATACATTAGCTTCACTAATCGAGAGATTCCTGTATATTGTTCTAAGAACAAGAGATCTCAAAGGGTCAAAATAAAAAAAAATACTGTAAAAAAAAAAAGATTCACTGTTATTTATTTTAGTGCAAAACTTAAAAATCCATGTCGTTATTCTTTGTAAAGGAATCATACCCTTCATTTTTTTATCCAATATTATGATCAAGGATAATATCATCTTTGATTCCATCCATTGCGTTTTCGCATTTACCAGGACGCACGCGTTGCAACCGGATGTGACACAAGGTCAAGGTTTAAACAAAGTTTAACAGCAGTAACCCGCAAAAAATTCTCAAGTCTCCTCGGCACTTCCTGTTTTGGGGATGGCTCAGGCGCTGAGCAATAAATCCAGCCCCCTCCTGAGTCAGTGATAATGCCTGGGGGCTTAGATTAAAATCAAAAGATAAATCCCAGCCAAAGGTAAATGGATTTATACAGTACGATATTGATGTCATATTATTGATGCTATATTCCTCAAATTACTTAATCATTGTATTACTTCTTGATTTTTTACGACCAATCTTCGCCCACATGCACACCTAAGCATGGCATCGGTCTTTTTCTTTGTTTCGTAACAAATCTTCCTGCTACGTCCAATTGTTCCATTCCCCCCACCCTCATTAAATTCTTAAAGGGTTTACTAGAAACGTCATGATGTTATTGTTTTAAATAAAACATTCAAATGAAGTAAACTATACACACCTATTTGAATACATACTTATGTTCTCCTATATAGACCATATATATTGATTTTTTTCATACCTTCATTGTATAGAATAAAAGCAGATTTTGAAATCGAATACTGGGGTAAAGTAATGTGGTTTACAGACCTAAAAATACGTAATGAAATCAGAATCGACAAAAACAAATAAAAATAAACATTTGTTGCTTAACTATAGATTTCTTATTATATGTCTTTCTCTTCAGATCTATATATATTTATATTTATCTACTCATTCATGATATGTGTTCCAGAAAGTGGGCTTGGAGAATTTGACACTCGCAATATATATTGAATGTATGTAGAAAAGGAAAATATCAACTAACCTACCAACCATGCTTATATATATAGATAACAAAGCAGGAATTAGGAGCGATAATGAAAAATCAAACATTACTAAGATCTGCAAAGGATAGGAAGTTGTGGAGAGTCATGATCGTCCACACCCAGAAGGGACATGATACAGAGAAGGAGAGTGGGAGAAAGAGGTAAAAACCTTGTAGAAGTATCATTTTGTTTTACATTTTTCATACTCATAAAATCAAATAAAATACACAAGTCCATTACTAGGCCAGCTGCTAAGAAAGTCAGTTCACAATGTCAAACTATAAGCCTACCATTCGTATATGCTTAGAATATTGCTGCCACATATGGTCCGGTATTACCTTGAGCTCTTTGATAAGATTCAAAGAAGTATCTGCAATATTATTGGTCCTGATCTGACAACTTGGCTTCAGTCATTTTCCCACTGCCGTAAGTTTGCTTCAATATTTCTTTTCTGTAAATACTTTCATGGTAATTGTTCGCATGAGTTCTTCGCTATGGTACTTAGAGTTTCATTTTAATTTAAGCGCAGCACTAGACAGGCGTCGAGATCTCATCAATTTACAGTTGAGCTGGCTAGATTCTGTGCTAACAGTTTCTTTTCTCAAACTTATCACTTTTGGAACTCTCTTCCGGCTCCAATACTTTCCAGACAACTTTAATCGGTAAAAATTTAAATGCAATGTCAATCGCTATCTACTGTCCACCTGAATACTTACTCTCTTCTCTTTCGGCTCATCGTTAATGTTTCTGTTCCTAATTATTCCATACCCTGTAAGCCCTTGTGTCTTAGTGGCATTACTGCCTTGCTTGGAATGATTCCGATTTTATATATATATATATATATATATATATATTGTGCGTGTGTGTATGTGTGTGTGATAGAAATTCTTTTGTCCTGTATGACACTTGCGTTATATCGTAACGGTCCAAATAGGACGAAACGGCCGTCCAGTGCTTTCTGCATTTTGTTGAGGATTCTTCTAGACTCGATGAATTACTATAAATGATTATTCAAATTTTTCAAAAAATTTCTATCACACATACACACACACACTATATATATATATATATATATATATATATATATATATATATATATATATATATATAATAATATATATATATTATAATAATAATATATATATATTATTATAATAATAATATATATATATATATTATAATAATATATATATATATATATATATATATATATATATATATATATATAATAATAAAATTAATTGGTAATCCGTATGGATAATTCCAAAGAGATATAAAACCAAAGAACTTAATGTAATAACAAAACAAATTATAATTATCTGAAGGATCTCCGCTTTCTTAATTATGTGTGTGTGTGTGTGTGTGTGTGTGTGTGTGTGTTATTTTTATTATAAGAGATTATAATAAAAAACATGTTGAAATCGCTACACAAAAACTTTGATACTTCAATAATTTGATTGTACTTCTTCAGGAGATAGTACAATCAAAGTATTGAAACATGAATGTGTTGTGTAGCGATTATAATATGTTTTTATTAAAATAATATATATATATATATAGAGAGAGAGAGAGAGAAAGAAAGAAAGAAAGTTTCAATTGCCAGTTAAAAGATTTTTCAATATTCAGGAAGTTGTTGAAACAAATACAATCTCACTGCATAATCTCTAGAAAACAAATTTGGTTCTTTTTATTAATCTCAGGTATAAATGTTTTATTTCCTGTATATTGTTTTTAATTCACTACATGAGGCGAATTTCAATATTTGCATCTCTATCAATGTTCCAAATAGTAAATACTGGACAATTTTCTAACAGATGTGCTTATATAGATGCATGCTTAGTCGGATACTATGGACGATGCATGTGAATAACAAGGCTGTTTTAAGGAAAATGGAAATACATACAAAGAGTCGGTTTGGACATTCTGGAGCTATTAAGCTAATATCCTAGACAATTCTGTTAGAAGTGTGTTGCACTCTTATATGGATAATTTCTTTACAGACAAAGACTTGAGGCCACAGAAATTTTTCCCTCCAGAAGGATACTGAGAATATTACGAACGGAATACGTGAGCAGCGTGGGAATGAAAAGGACATTTATGCTTAGCATCTGAAAGAGACAGTTGAGATGAACAGGACACATAATGAGGAAAGAAACATGGTGAATGTGACACTCACAGGACACACTTAAGGCAAGAGATTAAGAGAGAAAGAGAGGCACCTATTTAAAGAGCTTTTATGAGTAGATGGCAGTACCTGGAAAGAACAGTAAGAAAGTAGACATTCATTAGTGCTACAAAGGATAAAAAGTTGGAGAGAGTGATGATCCGCCACGTCCTGAAAGGATACGGCGGATAAAACATGATATTTATCTTGATTGCTATACTCATATCGTTTCGGCTGTTACCCCTTCTGTCTTTATTATTGTCTCTATCGAACTCGGTAGCCTTCTAGGAATTCTGAGCTGAACACTTTATTCAATCAATGGCGGCCAAGTGTTTTTATTCCACTTTCAATTCTCGTATCATTTCATTGTCTCTTGTTAGTTCGTTTTTTTTGTTTTGTTTTTTTTTTTTTTTTGTCTGTGTGTCGTTTCTCCCTTTCTTCCACTCCACCAAAGAATGTGGCATTTCCTAAGAGGTAACCGAGTTAAATACCTGAAGAAGGCCGAAAAGTAAAACGACAGAAACATCGTGAGTATCACAACCGAGATTATTATACTAGTCCGAATAGCAAGACATGTACTAGTGATAATTCTTAGTCACAAATATTCCGATATGAATGATTGATTTCTTGTTTTTGTTTTGCACTTTGCATACTTATAAAATCCAATACAATATTGGTTTAGTGTAGATACATAACATGATGAAAAAACTGCCTTAAACTTAATAAAAAATCAAATTTTCATGTTCAGAATCATTGTTACTATTAAGAAAAATAATCAAATTATTTTTTTTATTATTAAATTATATTTTTTTAACCTTTTTAGAACGATCAAAATTTTGGTTAAAAATCTTGTTCCTTTTTTCGCCAGTTGGGAAGAGGCAAAGATTAGTATAAGAAATTTTTTGTGGTAAAAAACATTAATTTCGTAATTCTTGCAAAAATCAAATAATTTGAGGGTTTTAATGAAATTTTCAGGACTTATTCACGAATAAATGAATTTATTTTAAAAATATTCGTTTTTGGAAAATCTTGGTAAAAATATTTATATTTGTATGTTACCCCCAATCATGTAATTTTAGAAAATTTAGTGAAATTAAATATTGCCGCGCATAATGTTTATATTAGTAAAAAACAGAACTTCTTGAAGAATTTAAATCCTGAATTTCTTTTTGTAAAACAGGACGTACAGTTACCGAAAATCTACTCTGAATTGTAAAAAGAAAAATGCAATAAAACTAAGACATTATTTATTTAGAAAAGCTTTTAAATGCTTTTATGAATAAGATAAATTACGGAGACTATTATCTTAAGAAAAACACCTTTTCGATGAATAATGAATATTTACAATTGTTAAAAATATTTAATTATGATAATTTATAAAGTTTTAAATCTTTTAAAATTCAATCTGACTTTGTATAGATTAGGTGATATTGTTATTAAGTAAAAACTATATTTACTAATTAAGAATGGAAAAGTTACTACAATTCATCCAACACCAATACCTTAAAAAGAATTTTGAAATTTTTTTCTGTGCATAAAGGTGTCGATATTTGTAAATACGAACGTCCATACACTAATTTTATCAGAAAATAAGAGCGACAACTCTAGTAAATTTAAAACCTAATATTCAATAAAACGTTAAATTACGGAGAATATTTTAATTTATTAAGATTACTGGGTAGTTAAAAATTATATAAAAAAGTCGATCCCGTTATATTCCTCAGATAAACTGTACAGATATATCCACCGTAGAAAAAATAGATAAGCGTTCATCTTTCAATCAAGCTGTCAACATATCATTACCTTAAATAACCACCTGCCACCATATTAAAAAAAAAATGCATTTTTACAATATTTTAAACTTAAAGTCATTAAGATTTGTTTTAAATAAGAATAATTAAACTTTAAATCAGCTAATATTCCTCAAATAAAGTTTCAGAAAAGTATATTTTATTCTTGAAAGCTTTTTTTAATAAGGAGGATTATATTGTGATGAAAGATAGCTAAAAATCAGTAATTTCAGCAATTTAAAATCTAAAACTTCTTATTGGTAATATTAAATTTAATCTATTAGCTTGAAATTAAAGTTAAATTAAAATCTTCAAGAAAGATTTTTCACTTTTAAAAATTCATTTTAAACCTAAGGTATCGCGAATCTGTGGAAGTACCAAGTTTAGTGATTCAAGTCTTACTAATTAACCTATACGTGAGGAGAATAGGCAAATTCATACTTTTCTCAAGAGTATTTTCGCGTAAGTGAATATAACGAACCCAACGGGAATTGGAACTCAGAATCACCTCTACATCCAAGCTTACAGCATCTGGTATCCCCAAGCAATCGCCCATCAAGGTACTGACCAGACTCGACGTTGCTTAACTTCGCTGATCGTACGGCAATCAGTGTTTCAACGTGACGTGGCAGTAAGCTTTTAATAGAATAGAGAAATCAAAAAGTTTCAATTTCAGTTTATGTATAGCACCTGCTGAGCTTTAGTCAGTTAAAAGATAATTCAAAGCTGTTGAAACAATTCCACAAATACAAATAAAATCTCACAGCCGAATTTCTAGAAATCAATTTTGGTTATTTTTATATTAATTTCAAATATAAAGGCTATTTCATTCATTTTATTCAGTTAGCGCATTTTGTGCCGTCGCTGTGGTCACCACTCCCCCTCCATCTCACAATTGTGGTTCATGGTGACATTCAAGTCAGAATAGTGTAATGGCTTTCCGATTCCTTTTGCACTGGAGATATTGAAGTTACACCTTGGAGTTGTTTTTGAAGTTACCTTCTTCTAGAGTTTGCCTGAAAAAGCAGGACCTACAAGACAGCAGGTGGTTTAAATTCAGTCTTTCCTTCTCCTAGACTCGTTGCTACGCAGTTCTATAGGACCCAGGTTGTCCTGCAATTTTAACCATAACTGGGAAATAAATTCATCCCTTTCCCGAGAGTATTAGTACTTCAGTGAATGTAATGAACTCGATTGAAATTCGTACCCGCCTCTCAGATTCCTCAATCCGAGGCGCAAACCGAGAAATATAACCATACCTCTAAATAAGCGAAATAAAACACTATATATTGTTTTGAATTCACTACAGGAATCTAAAAAAGTTCCACCTTTGTGTAAAGAACACTAACAGATTCATTAAACACTGTAGAGTACGAATTAGATAGATATCAGTCAGAAAGGTTAAGAAATATATTCAACCCTGAAAAACACAGCACCAAAAAACGCCATAAATTTCGTAAACCTACCACCAAAAAGCACCATAAATATTTTTCTTGACCCTGAACAAAATATTCTTATAATTATTCCCATTTTGTAATTAGATACCCTCCCAATTAATTTCTGAATAAGCGACGAATTTATTCACAATTTCCACTTTTGCCGAGGCAATTTTCACAACTATCATTTCTTGCGCTATATTTTAAGGTTTGAATTTTACACTGAACGAATAAAGAGATTGCCGAGTTGTTTTTTTTTTCTTCTTCTATTGCTTGATTCTGAAAAACAAGAGATGCATGCTAACAGCTTCATGCAAAATCGTATTTTCTTATAAACCCAATGCATTATTATATGTGTAAATCCGTGTCATTGTTAAAAAGAAAAAAAAAGAAAAGATTTTCGTGTTTCATTCTCCACCACAAATAAGATTATATTATTTTTTTAACCTTCTTCGCCCTCTGAGAAAATTTACTCTGCATGAAGACAATCAGTTCTTATGAGTTTTTCAGGCTTTTTTTTTCTTTCTATCTTTCTATGTTTCTGTTAAAACAAGAACGGTCCCAGGAAATGGAATACATGAGATTTTAGATTACGTCTTTCATTGCAAACTTCTTACTCAAAAACATTCTCCAAATATAAGGCCTGTGAAAATTTTTATGTTTTAAGATGTTATGATTATTTGTTCGTTCATATATATATATATATATATATATATATATATATATATATATATATATATATATATAAAGATAGATAGATAACATTTTTGCAATCAATAGCATCAGTTTTAATTTAAAAACACCATTTCAACCGCTAGATTTATCTGAGCTCTATTCATCTACTGACACAACCACATAGTAGGGGCCAACAATATATATATATATATATATATATATACATAGAGAGAGAGAGAGAGAGAGAGAGAGAGAGACAGAGAGAGATAACATTTTGCAATCAATAGCATCTGTTTTGATTGAAAAACAGCATTCAATTGCTAGCTTTATCTAAGCTCTATTCACCTACTGTCTCAACCACATATTGGGGCCAACAATATAATATATATATATATATATATATATATATATATATATATATATATATATATATATAGCTGTGTATTACAAATACACTGAAAAATATTCGGGAATATGAAAGGATTATGCTAAAATTAAGCAGACATTATCTTCGTAATTTATTTAATCAGACATCCTTAAAAGAGAATTTCTTGTCTAAATATACAAACACACACATTTTTATATATATATATATATATATATATATATATATATAATTTTTCATATAGACAAAAAAGAATTTGGCCTTTAAAATGCAACATTGAGCCCCTTTTGAATTAATGTTGTGAAGGTTAGAATTTATATATTATTTTCGTTCTCATTACATTCGGATAAATATATGTGTGTGTGTTCATTTATATATATATATATATATATATATATATATATATATATATATATATATATATATAGATATATATATATATATATATAGATATATATATATAGAGAGAGAGAGAGAGGTGGCAAAAAGTCACTATATAGTTACTTACAATAAACAATACCATGATGATGACATTTCGCTATGTCAAAGTACTCGTAATAAATAAAATATGTATTAACACGGCGATTTTCTCCCGTCCTTCAATAATGAGACCTAAAAGCTTCTCCGTGAATATCAAAGGATCCAATTGAAAATAAGTAGACACATTTGTCTAAATTATTCAACGAACCATTTCTCTCTCTCTCTCTCTCTCTCTCTATCTATCTATCTATCTATATATATATATATATATATATATATATATATATATATATATATATTAGTATATGCTATCATTTTGAAATATGTGTGTGGTTATAGGTGTGGATATGTTTACATATTAATGTGTGTAATACATACAGAAAAATATTATGTGCATGTAAAATTTGACTCTTCTGATTTAGAGAAATAGTTTTGAAATTTAATTTTTTTTAAAAAAACCCATGACGGCCCACAAACTAAGAAAACAAGTAAAGCGTTCGTTAGGCTCGAGGCGGCCATTAAATTCCTAGCAATTAACGTTTGTATAAAAAAAAAATAAAATAATCTTAAAAGTGTGAAAGCGAGAAAGACGTTAAATTTATAAGTCATAAAACTGGAAATGTGAAATTATAAAGGTGTGTAGGGATTACATATATAAAGTGTTGTAAGCTTCTTGCTGATTTTTTTTTTAAATGTAAACATTGGCTTTATTCCCACTTAGAAAAGAAAGGGAGAGAAAAGGGAAAAGGAAGATATGACTTATAAAAGTAAATTGAGTTTGCAAGTCTGCATATATACTCACTTAAATATCAGAACATTTTACAGTGTCAATTTCAGTATATATATATATATATATATATATATATATATATATATATATATATATATACATTCGTACATATACATATGTATATATATATATATGTATAATATGTATGTATATAAATATATATATGTGTGTGTGTGTGTGTGTGTTATTTTAATATTATATATGCGCGGTACTTATTGGAAAGCGCACAATATCAGTGATAGAGCCTACATATTTAGATGGATTCATATGAGTTTGTGACTCTGGGATTCAAGCTTTTGCGATCGTCAGACAAACTCTGACGTCTGTCTGACGATCGCAAGGGCGTGAGACTCAGGGTCACAAACTCACATCAATCAAACAATATATATATATATGTGTGTGTGTGTGTGTGTGTGTGTGTGTGTGTGTGTGTGTGGCGAGAGCGAGGCACTTTACAAGTATAATATATATATATATATATATATATATATATATATATATATATATATGTATAAGTATATTTACGCAGCATATCTACATTCCAGCATGTATATTATATGGTTGAATAATTTAGATATACTATGCCTATTTATTTAAATTATAATCCTCTTATATTCAGGGATCTTTTTTCTTTACGTTGTAATTAAACTGATTGAAATTTCAGTTTCCCTCTCCTTCATGAGCTTTTATACTCAAATCAACTTTAGTCCGATGAAATCCTAATGGGCAAAACGCGTAACAACAATTTTTCCCCATGTTTTCATAGATGTCCTAAAATATTTATATGCGCATAGGGATATTTTGCAGTATGAATCTAGCGATAGATTTTGCAAGCATAAAAAGATACTGATTTTTAAATATCGGAACATTTTAAAATGTCAGTAGATAGATAGATAGATAGATAGATTTTGAATTATACACATATATACGGAATTATTGTACAGAATCAATCTAAAATAGATTTTACCAGTATATATATATGTACAGATTTAGGTAGTGGAACTTTCGTAGTGTCAGTTCCAATAGATTTTACAAGTATACATATATATATTTATTGAGATATTGGGATATTATACAGTCTCAATAGATAGATAGATAGATAGATAGATAGATAGATAGATAGATAGATAGATAGATTTCTGAAGTATACAAATTTTAAATGTATGTGATTATTATAAAACATTAAACTAAGATAGATTTTGTAAGTATACAGATTTACTGATTTAAGTATGAAAAGTTTTTAATGTGTCAATTTTAAAATATATATATATATATATATATATATATATATATATATATATATATATATATATATATATATTTATATATATATATTCATTTCACCCCAAGAAAGGCAGGAATGCCACTGGTACACAGGAATTTACAATGGGTGAAGCTGAGAGAAAAACTCGGTATAGTGGGAGCTGAACAAAGATAGATAGATAGATAATGAAGACACAGATAGATAGATAGATAGATAGATAGATAGATAGATAGATAGATAGATAGATTCTCTCTCTAGATAGCGATACCTATGTATGAAAACTGAGGAAACGTGAAGATCTTAAGCTTAACCTAAACTAGCACAATGACACAGAAATGGGTCACTAGATTTGTGGAAAGAGCTTAATATCTCACACTGCGAAAATCGTCTTTTATATTGAATCTACCATTTTGATTAATTCCGGTCATTAAGACATTATTTGATTCTATCTTATAAAATCTATTGTTTCTTACCTTCATTTACCAGTCAGAAAATGTATTAATTTAATTCTGGCAATGACCATAAAATTTGATTATATGCTTGAATGTATATGAAAATAGCGATTGTAGTCTGACACGGAGCCTCTAGTATGGTCGAACATACTGCAATAGTAATTATCTTTTGGGCGTTGTATGTGTGTATCTCTAGGGGAGGGCCAACCGCCTTTACAATAATAATAGTCTTCGATTCTAACTTACTAATTACCATTCTATGTTGAGTGTCTTATCCATCTCGTGTATTGAGTGTCTTATCCATCTCGTGAATCTGTCGATTCCTTATATATATATATATATATATATATATATATATATATATATATATATATATATATATAGACTCAATATTTACCTATAATCAAAATTCAGTAATTTTGTAGTCCTTCTCGTGTACAGTTTAGCCTTCTGCCTCCAAGATTTAGATCTTTTCCAATTATTTTTGGCAGCATTTTGCATCGTCTTCCCAATCCATATCTTGTCGTCTTTTGCCAGGAGACGTCCAGAAGCGATCACAATAAATTTCAGAAATTGTCCCAGGTAGCTGACTTCTAAAGGCCATATATTCCGCTACCTTTCTTGATTATAGGTCTTCCAATATTCGTAAATTCTACATAAAAATATTGTAAGCAAATGTATTTTGTTTTGCTTTACTAACACAATATTGTTCACCCAATGCTAGGCCCAAGAGTCAATCAAGGTAGAGGTTGCTGTATATATGTAAGTGCAAAAGATATGTGGCATAGATAAAGATTGGCACTATACTTGAAGAGGTTAAGATTGTGGTGATCAGGAAGGCATAATTTTCCACAAAGTTGATTGAAAGTCTCTTCTTACCAACAGAATTCGAAGGAAATGATGATGATCCCCCCCCCCTGTGTACATAGCTTGACAGGCCTTAGCTGTAAAAGTCTAAACGGGTGAAACTAAGGAATGTAGCTCGTCTGAACATTTGCCGTGGAAATAGCGATAGGCTTGCTATATTTCGCCTGTGGGAAAGAGGCTGACGAGTGGAAATTATTTCATCACCCACAAGGCCGTGGAAATGCTTTTGAATTTTGTCGAAGTTGGAAAGTGAGAGTTGGGCTCAGGTATAGTAATAGTCTATTTTTTGTCTCATCTTATTCTTGAAAGGAAAAAAAAACATATCAGGAGTCAGGTACTTTCTGGATCGGTACAAGTAACTGGACATTTTTCAGCATCTTTAGCTAAGGATCGTATATATGAGTTCCGCTAGCAGTCATGAGTTCCATCCCATGAGTTATATACACTGATTTAATGGGAGAAAAAGGTAATATCCCGAGAAATAATTAACTGATACGAGTTATCTCCTCTGGCATAAATGACCGAGTAACACTGTGACTATAGATTGACTATAGATTGAATAAGGGGTTTGACACAAAATTCGCAAATTACAAAGACACCTGAAGAAAGCCGGTAGTATAGCGGCCGAAACGTTTTATCGATAATAAGATAAGGGCAATAATCCAAGTAAATTAGTGTATAATAATGTTAACATTAGTAAGCATATATTCTGATGATGCCATAGTTTAAGGAAGTACCTCCAAAATCAAGATGTTCATAGCCTTAGTGCAGATCTGCTCGTTGATCTAGCTCTAACAGATTAATGGGGAAAATGACTTGTAGCTTTCAATAATTCTAAACACAAGCGAATATCATTTCATCATTTGAACTCTGTGCGTTTTCCCGTCACTTTTCAACAAGCCTCCATGCTTTGAAAGTCTATTGAGACTTAAGTTCAATCCAGACTTGAAGTGTGTTGTGGTATCCTCCCTCTAAGAGTCTATGGTAGATTCTTCCGTCTACTATAAGTTTAGTAGGAGAGAAGTATAGTGAACAGTGAATAGATTGTTCAACTGTCAAATTCTCTGCCTCGGCAGAAAGGAACTCGGACGAAGCTTTGCCGAAGGGCCAAGTTTCGTCCGGGGAGGTAGACAGGCCCTGAACCCGTCTAGGCGGGTTCAAAGGGAATATTTTGGCCGAGTCTACGGGCTCGGAGAAACCCACGTTAAACTCGCCCTTGTGTCACATATATTCCTTGTGCGGGGACTGTTAAATATAACAGTGAATAAATTGTTCATCTGTCGATCTCTCTACCTTGAGCAGAGAGGAACCCGGACGAGGCTTTACCGAGGGGCAAAGTTTCGTCCGGGGAGGCAAACAGACCCTGAACCCGTTTATGCGGGTTCTAAGGGAATATTTTTGGCCGGTAAAGTCGGCTTTGTGCCACATACATCCCTCGTGGGGCTGGGGGCTGTTAAATATTAACAGTGAATGGATTGAGCGGTAGTTCATTCGAGACACTCTTACTAGTCGTGTAATACGCTTCTGATGTATTTAACCATTTACTTGGTCACAACAAAGTGGAACATATGACCACCGATAAAGATGCATGAAAAATGGTCATTACCTTGTACCGCTGCAAAAATTACCTAGCTTCTCCTGCCATGCATTATCTTTAGAACAGTCCGATCGACCTAAAAATGAATTATTTTTTAATCATTTAAACACAAGAAGGTGATAATGTCATTAAGACGCAAGGAGTTAATGGAAATAAAAAAAAAGTATGGGAAGACGTTAGTGAAGAGAAAGGACAATAAAAGAACAGAAGACAGAGGAAGGTGATTGACGTTGCATTTAAATCTTTGATGATTGTCGGTGGCAGAGAAGCGTTAAACTGAAAGAGAGTTCTACAGGCGAGGAGTGCGAGAAAAGAAACTACTAGAATAAAATTTATGCTTATATCTAGCTAATTCAACATTAAAACGATGAGACCTTGTTGCCAATCTAGTAATATGTTTAAATTAATGCGGCCAAGGTAGCCAGGAGCAAAATTCATTGGAACAACCGCTATGAAAATATCTACTGAAAAGACTGAGGGAAACTACGTCATGGCGGTGGGAGACTGACTGAGGTCAAGATGACTGGTCAGGGTCAATAACATTGCAGATCCTTGTTTGGACTTTCTAGCCAGAGCAGCAGACAAGATATGGGAACAATATTCAATGCACGGACAAATGGTAGATTTATAAGTGTGTAAAAAGGATTCTGGAACGTCATAGTGAATGAAATTTACTAGCAGTAAACTGAGCGATTAATTCAATATAATCCATCCTCTTCATGTCAAGTGGAAAACGTGTGAAGACAAGGTGAAATGAGTTGTGCTCTCCTGATTGTTAGCATCAGCCAATACCGATGGAAAGCAAAAAAAGATTATCTATGTTTATTAAAAGATAGAAGTTTCGTTTTGAAAGTGTTAAAATTTTCAGGTCACTCCTTGCCCCAGTTAACAACAAACTGGAGGTGATTTTCGAGAGCAGCTTCTCGTTTTACTTTGTCGTATCAATCGGACTTACTATTAAGACAGGAGCAAATAACTGTGCCATCAGTATAAATACCTAGTTGGAAACTAGTGACATTGAGAATGTTTTTGATGAAGATAACGTAGACCCAAGACATCGCTGGCGTCTGGGGTGGAGCTGCCCAATTCTCACTTTCTAACCTTGATAAAGAGTTCAAAAATGCTTTATCTAAGGAGTCAAATCATTCACATTTCCTCCGTATTCCATTTGTAAGGAAGAAATTTCACTCAGGTAGCTTTTTGCCCGAGAATTGCCAATTTGTGAAATAAACATCTGCTTTGTCTCCTCCATTGACCCACGAAAACCTGAGCTCGTTAGAAGAAAATTAATATTGTGCGTGTGGTGGGATCCCCGGAGTTTTATTAATTTAAAATTCTTAAAACACTGTGAAGCGATAAATGCTCATTTATACGTTCAGAAGCTGCAACATATCCATAAATGTTTTGTCATAAAACGCGCTGCGCTCTTGAATAAGAAAAATGTTATTCTCTTCCTTGAAAATGCAAGGCTGTATTCAGCAGGAAATCATTTTCTAATTCGGTGGGTCTGTTCTACTTCACCCAAAATATTCACCTGTCCTTGCGCTAAACGATGTTTACCTTTTCCGATCGCTGCAGTGCATTTTGATGGGAATAATGTTTCTCTAATGAAAACTAGATTAAGAAATTCTTTGACATTTTTTTTACATTAAAACCTGCGGAATTTTAAAAGTTATCGAAGCAGCGATAAGGAAGAAGATAGGGTTCCAATGAAGCCAATTTGTCTTCGATATGGTTGGCTCAAAGACGGCCAGAAAGCAAAAGAAAAATGGTCTCCAATACGCGTTGTCAGTTACAAGACGTGTGCAAAAGCTAGGTAAAAAATTGAACATTTTTAAAGGCCTTGATGTGGGGTTAGATTAAGTGAATTTAGTGAATCCACAGTTTTTCACACCTATGTGAGACTTTGGCGGCAATTCTTTGATTTTGATTTTTCATGTCTGTGAACTGTTATTGAAAAAAATTAAATAAATTAACTAATTGTTATTTTTTATCTTATCATGGGACCAGCTTTAATACGGAAATAAAATCGTTACTTTTCATAAATTATAAAATAGAAATAAATTTATAAATAAACAATAAAATCCCAATGCTTTAAGGATATCACATGCATTCGAATTTTTCCGGAAATATCGAACGTAAATTTTTCATGGTAGTAAAACAATGCAATTTTTTATTTTTTTGTTGTTTAAGTAGTTGAAGTTTTATTAAGAAAAATAGACTAAGAATTAAAAGTATGATAACATTTATTGCAGTTTTTAAAAGTGAAATTAATTTTATCGGACTTTTAACTCTTACTACTTTACTAATAATAACTTCAACTACGTAAAAGAAAATAATTTAAAAAGACTTTGCATTTTTTGACATTATTAAAAGAAAAACGAACCGTGTTTCTAAGTTAAGGTGGCATTTAATTTATGACTCCTCACTTATTAGACTTGAAATAGATATTTTTAAAAAAAACTGATAAATTATGAATTAAAAGTACATGTTTTTAAAATAGGGTATATAAACAAAAACAAGTTATCTTTCTTTTAATATCGTAAAAAGTTTTTAAAGTCTTCACGATTTAGAAAAAAAAAGAAACGTCTTCGTTTTTTCTTTCTTTTTTTTTTAAATACATAAATACAAACACAGTTGTACTTTTATTTCATAATTTATCAGTGAGGAGTTATAAATACCACGTTAACAGAAACAGGGGAAAAACTGGCATCATACAGGTATTAGATTCTGAGGAATGAATAAATATTAAAAATTGATGGGTGTACGACTAATTTATATATATATATATATGCACGTTTCATTGAATATATATATATATAAACTTTAAGGGGTTAATGTGCATTGTAATATTGTATTCCTTCTGGGAATGGGCGGCAAATCTGAGGGCCACCCGATCGGCAAACCACTAGCTATGTCACTGGTATCACTAAAATACTTCACCGGGTTTTGTAGATAGCGTGAGGGTCAGCTACACAAAAAAAAAAAAACGTAATTTCTTTTCAGAAAAACATAAATCAACTTCCCAATGATTTTTGTTCCATAAGCAGACAGCTAAGGTAAAATACCTCATCACAGACATTTTACGACGGTTAACTAGAACTGCTTGAGAAAATCACTCTCCCTTAGCTACATTACCTAACTAGACTATTAGCATCACATTTTCAATACATTCCTTTTTCTTTTATGTATTGTGTCCCTTCAGAACGTAGGCGATAATGGCTCTCCACAACTTCCTGTCTCTTGTTAATCGTTTTAACGTTTAACTCTTGACCATCCGTCTTTGCCTTTCGCTTTGTCATCTATTCACACAAAAACATTATGTAGGCTACTCTCTATTTTCCTTCTCCTTCCTTCAATACGTTCTGTGAGTGTTAAATTTTCAAAGTGTTCCTTCCTCATGATGTGTCCCAGAAAATTCCTTTGTCCTTTTCAATCATTTTAATTAGAAATATTTCGTTGATCATTTTATACTGTCATCAGCTTGTTTATATTTAAGCGTATCTTAGATGTGGCACAAGGCCGAAAGTGTGAGTCCCCCAGTGATGATCGAACTCACTACTTAGTCGTAATTGTTCTAGCGAGAAAAGCTTGCTAGCCATTGTACCACGTCTAGGTGCCCATCGGTGATTTTCTGAGCGTACCTTAGATCTGGCACAAGGCTGAAAATATGGGGCACCCATTGAGAATCGAACTCACTACTTAGTCATAACATTTCTAGCGAGACAAGCTTACTAACCACCACATCGAAATACCGAAGATGATTTTCTAAGTGTGGTTTAGATATGCAACAAGGCAGAACGTATGGGGTACCCAGTGAGGATCGAACTACTTCCTAATAGTTCCCAAATTGAATGAATTATGAAGAGTAAGTTTTATCAAGAAACATGGGAAATGTTTTTTTGCGAGCATTTGTCCCAAAACGTCGAGATCTTTGCCACAATGGTCGCTAAAGACTGACTATATATAAAGAAAGAAAAAATTGAACATGTTGTTATCATTTCATTATCACTGATCATGTTGAATATTCTCCAGCCAACGATGAAGTGTTTGCTCTCTCAATGAGGCTCCATGCTTTGAACGTCTCTTGGGATTCAAGTTCACTTCAGACCTTAAGTAGAACTCATATTCAATGTATTGCCAAAGATCATGGAAAATGGTAAATTCATTCTATCACACCAAAAATATATGATTCGTTCTGCCATGTTTATCTTTATCGGGGAGATTAACAGCAATCTGATCTACTACGTAAAGTCAATCTTTCTATATGGCAGTGACAGTTGAACAATTTTCTCACAGATGAAGAACAGACATGAAGTAACAGAGATGCGGTTTTACAAACGGACAGTAGAAATGCCATGGACGGAACATGGGAGTAACGAGGAAGTTTTAAGGAAAACGTGAACAAAAAAAGATGTTTCTGCTTAAAATCAGAAAGAGACAGATAGAATTTCTAGGACATGTTTTTTTTAATCATTTCACCCCAAGCAAGGCGATAATGCCACTAAGGCGGAAGAAACCTGAAACTCAAACCTAAACAAGAAAAGGAATAATCTTCTACTCATGTTCAAAATACGGATAAGGATCGCGAACCAGGCAACAGGCGAACATTTTTACTCCTAATGTCGTAATGAGGAAAGAGAGCTTAGAGTATATGACACACACAGAACATTAAATGAAAGAGGAATGGAGAGAAACAGCGAATATGCTACCCAATGGGTTTGTGTAAATAGATGGCAGAACAGAGAGGGGGAGGCATATTAAGCGACTTTGTGGAGAGCCCTGATTACTCAAGTCCTGACAGCTCACTGCACATAAAACAAGATAAAGAAACGCATGAAAGATCTTTGATAGTAGCTTGTTAATCACTACGCTTCATCTAGGCGAACCAGTGAAGTTTATGTCATGGAAAAACTTTTAGAGTTTTAACTCTTTCAGCCTTGCGTTCCTGAACAATTTTAACGTTTCTGTCTGAGCTCCTGAGTCAAAATTCGCAAATAATTAATATGTAATGTTTTACGGTAGATATAAAAATAGTTACAAGTGTTTACCACCGTTCAACCGGTGGCTGAACATTAAGTCGTTTTTCTCTACAACTGTTCAAGCGGTGGTTCGGCATTACTTCATTTTTCTCTACCACCGGTAAAGCGGTGGCCAGGGCTCAAAGATTAATCAACAATTGAAGAGTTAAAAAAACTGATTTTCAACCTAAACAAGGCAGTAAAGCTACTAAGACGCAATGGGTTACTGTGTGTTAGAAAATATGAGAGAAAAAGCAATATTAATGAAAGAGAACAAGAAAAGAACAAGAATTAAGAAAAGAGTAGATAATGATTGACGGTGCATTTAAATTTTTGAAGATCAAATTTGACTGGGAAGCTCGAAGACGGAAGAGAGTTCCGTAAGCGAGAAGTGTGAGTGTAGATAATGTTAGCATAGAACTTATGGTTTTGGATCTAACCATTTCAACTGTAAAATTATGAGACCTAGTCGCCAATCTAGTACTGCGCTTATGCAACATTTTACAAATCAATGCATTCCTTTCTTTTTAACAGATTATACTTTCAAATCAGAGACCAACGGTTTACGCTAAAATAACCTTTCCGTTTGTAAAGTCCTAGCAACAAATATTTTGAATTATAAACACGACTAAACTGGTAAGTTTCTGGTCATAGTTTTTCCTTGAGAGTTCTTCATAAACGAAAGTTACATCTGACTATAAGTTTAGAGTTCTAAGAAAATCCTAATAAATAGGATAGAAAAAATTTGCCTGCGAAAAAATCGGGTGGCAAAATGAAATGTACTCACGCTAAAACAAAGTGTTGTTCTTGTTGGTTGTTTGCGTTAAAAAGCGATATTAGACAAAGTAACACCGATAGTGCTGAAGAGTATAGAAACCATTTTGCCAAAAAGAGAAGAACAAAAAAAGGAACTCTCTACCTGAGGTGTTAGTGGAAGCCAAGGAAACGCCTGAGTGACATCTTACGAATATTAATGGCGAAAACAGAAAAGTATAGACGGATAAGACGAGAAGAAAAAAAATATACGACAATCTTTATCAATCAGTCAGGCTAACATTAAACGCCCACTCAAAAGAGATTGGATTGGACAGATAGAAACACTTAAAATAAACAGAAGCCTTTTACATGAGGCTTATAGCTTATGTTGCTTGGCTTTGCAAACTGAAAGCTTTTTCAGTATGTTTGTAATACCGGCCTTAAAATGACATCTCTTCTGATTAATTTATCAATATTTACTGTTTTCCAGCTTCTTTTCAACTATTTATGAAAATTGCTATGATGTATCAAAAGCATTTTTAATCAATACTTAATTATATACTCGGAAATTATCGTTCAATTATTATACAAGTTATACTGTATTAATATTCATAATGTATAATTATCTTTATGGCAGAGTTACAGTTATAACAAGTATGAGTTTTTAAGCATCATAAGCGACAACTGATAGCCGTCTACTACTGGATTTCATTTCAAACGTTTAAACTAGTGTACTTCAATAAGGTGTCAGGGTTAGCAAGCTTGTCTTGCTAGATCAATTACGACTGAGTAGTGAGGGCGATACTCACAGGGTGCCCCATACTTTCGGCTTTGTGCCACATTTAAGCTAAGCTTAGTAAACTGTTATAACGATTAAAGCAAACCATATTTGAGCATTAGTTACTGTCAGTTATTTTTAAATAATTTCTACTTCACGAATACACAAACATCACCGGCTTGAGGGTTAGTTTAAAATAACACCTCGAAATTGCTAAATCGCAATACTCTTTGCTACCAGTGTAAGATCGGAAACAAAATTTACAAATGAATTTTTTTTATATATATATATATATATATATATATATATATATATATATATACGGCGATGTCCCCCCAAAATTCGCATCATTTTAAAAGCCATTATCTTAAAAACTACTAAGTCTATCTCAAGGAAATTGGGTAGTTTAGGTGTTGAAAATCATAAGTTTATTATGGTACCGATTTCATAAGTGTTTAAATATGTGCACCGCCTGTAAAAAAATCACATATCAAGTCGGTAGTTAAGCTCTTGCCAAACACGTTGTAGCATGTCACCGGTAACATTATCCATTGCGGAAGTGATTCTCTGCTTGAGTTCATCAATGCTAGCAGGAAAATTGGGGTGGACATAGCTTAACAACTTTAAGAAAAGCTTGCAATAACAACCATAAGTATGGATGCCGGGGTACTTCGAAGTGGTGTAATTGTTAGTAAGTTTGTCTTGCTAGATCAATGATGACTGGGTAGTCAGTTTGTTTTTCAATGTCGGCCTTGATCCACATCTGAGCTACGCTTAGAAAATCACCATAGGTATGAATGTAGGCTGTTATTTAAATAAGTAAGAGGGTACAAATGAAAACATTTTAAATTGACAGCTTTTTCCATCTCACTGGAACAGAACGGTAAATACTCCCAGTTTCCCTTCTTTTTTTATTTCTTCATTTTCTCATCGAAACCAGATAACGTATATTCCATCTTCCCACACGATCAAACCGGAATTACCTATTATTTGAGATATTGGCAGGAAACGTTAAACATATCTATATTCTCTTCTTTCTTTCTTTCTTTCTTTCTTTCTTTCTTTCTTTTATTCATTTTCTTATTCAAGACAAGTGGCATCACTAATATATTTTTCCGTCTTTCTACTTGATCAAAACGGAATACTCCATTATTTACGAGGTAGTAACAAGGCGTAACGGTCGTGCTAAGGGAGGGACCAAACTAATATGCATTAAAAGTATTTAAGCATATCTTCTTCTTCTTCTTTATTTTCCTTATTTTTCAAACCCTTTCAATACATTTCTTCTTTCTCAATTTCTTTCTTTGTCTTTCTCTTCTTTCTCTTCAACATATCTTCCCTTACACATACAACAGAACTCATATTTACTAAAGCCATATTAGTCTGGCACAAGGCTAAAGTAAATGAGGAAACGATTGTGCCGCTCTAAATTTTCATGTGGGTTTCGACAACCTGCTTTTCAATGCTGTATTCGAAATCCTAGCCCAAATTCAGAACAATGGCGTCGCCGGTAAGAAACAACCAACAATACCGAGCAAACCCACCGGCCATATTGAATTTCTTCTGTCTCTTTACTTACTCTCATTTTCTTCATTTCTTTGCTCACTCTTTTTAATTTCCCTCTCTAGTTCCTGACAAAGTTTGCTCACTCGTTCCCTTTCTTTTTCATATTTTGCTAACCTTCTCTGCTTTACAAGCTATTATCTCTCTATCGATATTTGCACAATATCTTCCTCTCACTGTTTCCATTATGCAAACCTCTCATTAATCGGCTTCAGTCTTTCCTATGTCCATCGCTTTCTGTGTTTCTATGCCTCTCTTGATTTGGCTACTTATATTTTATATCTCTCTGATTTCAAAACTTATTTCATTCTTTCATAATCTTCCATTTTCTCTTTTCCCTTTGTTTTATTCTATTTTCTTTCGAGTCCGATTTATATATATATATATATATATATTCTGAAAACATTTCATATCTCTCTCTAACTCTATCCATCTCTCTATCGCTCTCCTTTTTCTCCTACTCGCTAACAATAATTCATTTTATTCATATATAATCTCTCCTCCTTCTACTCCTGACAGACATCGATGCTTTCTATTTATATACACTATTTCTCTCCTCTTCCTAATCCTCATTGATAGTGACTCATTCCCTTCATATACACTAATTTCCCCTCTCTCTTCTTTATCTTCCTACTCCTCACTGACTGTGATTTCTTCCCTTCATACACTCTCTCTCTCTTTCTCTCTCTCTCTCTCTCTCTCTCTCTCTCTCTCTCTCTTTTTTCCTATTCCTCGCTGATATGGATTCCTTCTCTTCATATTTACTAAGTTTTTCACTCCCTCTTCCTACTGCTCGCTGACAGAGACTCCTTCCCTTTATACACACTTTCTCTCTCTCTCTCTCTTCCTCTTCCTACTCTTCATTGACAATGATTCATTCACTTCATATACATTAAGTTTCTCGCCCTCTCTTTCTTTCCCTCTCTGACAGCCATTCCTTCCTTTCATATACACTGTTTCTCTCTCACACCTCTTCCTCGTCCTACTCCTCGTTGACAATGATTCCTTCCCTTCATATACGCTAAATTTCTCTGTTCAGCACTTCTTGGGCTTTTCTTAAATACATCTGGAATTGCTATTATTTATGTTAATCTTGCCTAAATATCTGAGTTTTTACAGTACTTTATTCGACAGAATCTTTCTCTTGGTCGAGCGTTTTATATACTTTTCTCTAATTTTTACGATTTCTGCCTATTACTTTTATTTTCTCCTGCACGCATGCGCGGAGATATATACAGAACATCTTCCTAATCCTGACTCTCCTGCAATTATCATTATTATTATAATCCGACTAAAATATTTCTGTTTATCAATGGTCTGTAATGAATTATATTTAGCATTGCCACCATAATGGTTCTTTTTTTTTTATTTTGATTTTTATTTCTCGTACATTCAAATATTTTATCAATTTTTTAAATGCACATATTTTCACGGATAAACATAGAGAGATGGAGACTGGGAAGAAAGCAAGCGAATTCTCTTTTTCTGTCACTCTATGTACGATCTCCCTATAGGATGTGGCCAATCATGGCTCTCCACAGTTTTGAGGAGGCACGGTGGAATAATGGATAGCGGCTTGACTTGAGGAATTCCAGTCGAATCCATTACATTAAACTTACGTGCTAATATCCTTGCAAAAGATATGAATCCTCTTCTTCTCCCCCTCGCCTCAGCTATGAGTAAATAGCAGGACAGACCGGGTTCTATAGCCTTGGATGGCAACTGGTCTACTGCAGAAAGAAATAGTGGGAATACTGTGAGAAAAATTCTGCCTCGTCAGTCCTGTATCGAGAGATACATGATAGCATAAGCGTGTATCACGCATGGCAAAGGACTAACTGACTATGTTTCTACAAGTTTCGGAATTTTCATTTTTTTTTTTAATTCTGACTCTTAAGTATTTCATACACAGATATCGTTTTCTGATTTTAAAAATATATCTATAGATTAGCGACGAGATCTGATAAATTTACACTTGAGCTGGCTAGATGTAATCGTAAATTCTGTGCAAATAGTTGCTTTTCTTGCACTTTTCGCTTGTGAAACTCCCTTCCGGCTTCATGCATTCAAGCCAACTTTAATATGCAAAAATTTAAATGCAATATCATTCGCTATCTACTGTCCTCGTGATTCTTCTTCTTTTTCTTGCGCCTTACCAATGTTTCTATTTCTAATTCTTCCACAAGCATTAACCCTTTGTGTTTCAGTGGCTTTATTGCTTTGCACTGTATGAACTCATTAACAAAAAAAAACTAGTATGGAATAAACTTAAGAGCTTTTAATCCTGAAAAAAGAGCGTGAAAAAGTTTTATATTTATATGTTATTGAGATGCTCCGAAAGTAATGTTTTCTATTTATTTCCACGAAAACTACTATAGATACAGGGACAGCAATAGTATTCCGGGTTAGAGTATATTTTTAAGACTACAGAACTGTAATTTTTCCGCATAATTGCCACCATTTGCCTATGCATTTTCGATAGCGAGGGACAAGAGCCTTCATGTGACACTCGTAAAGATTTGCACCAGCTGCGGGACCTTCGCTGTCTCTAATGCTGAAACGTATTGCCCATCGTCTTAATGTGCTCGAATCCACTGTTAGGTCTCTGTAATTATTCAGTAAGCGTAAGCGAGGGCGTGTGATTTTTCAGCGTAGAGGAATTTAATGACACGCCTCTTCGTCTTTCGTGTCAGACGCCATTTTACCAGACTATCGTCCTGCAATGATTTGTAACATGAAAAAAAAAAACTGCAGATTATTGACGAGAAGTTTCAACATTTACTGCTAATATTCGTCTCTGTTATGAGTCAATATAAAATAGGAGGCATTACTTTCGGAGTACTTTCTTCCTGCGGATATCTTCTTCGTGGAACAAATTCACGAGGGGATGCTCCCCCGAACACTACAATATTAACTGCTTCCAGTCTAGGGTCAAGCTTTATAATCCTACATATTCTAATAATATATATTTGCTTCATCTCTTTAAATTCTATTTGACAAACTTGGTCAATAAGCCTCTACATTAAAAACATCTTGAATTTTAGTGAATATTTTTTAAGTTCCTATGCAAATGTATGGAACAAGTACTACAAAGGCAAATAGCTGAAAGCAACAAAAACGGAAGATGTGAAGAGCCATGTTCGGTCACGTCATACAAAAAAACAGCACACAGTAACTGGAAGATGCCAAAGTACACTCGCTCGTTTTCTTCTCGCTCAATCTCCCTCTTTCTTTGTTCCGAATGTGGATGGTCATGGCTCTCCACAGTTTCTTATCCGTTGTTGCATTCAGTAATACTTGCTTCTTTACGACCCCATCTTCCTTATTGTGATCCTTCGAGCCATTTGCCAGGACTTGCAAAACCGGTTACTCGAAACTTTTTTGTGGTGGAGCGGGGAGTCTGCTTTTTTTTTATTTTTTTTTTTTTTTTTTTTTTTTAGCTTCTCTGGCCTTCGATTTTTTTTTGATTTTTTTTTTTTTTTTTTTGTTTGTTTTTTTTTTGGGGGTATTAAACTGTCTTCCTGAATTTTTGGGATCAGCATTTATCATTATTTCCATAATTTACACCTTGACTAATGACATCATTTTTAATTTCGTCATCAGAAGCTCCAACCTTTATGCTCTCCGGCCTTCTTCTTAGACTTTTTTTTATATACTATTGTTCACCTAGTACAAGACTCAAGAGTAGCTCAAGGTAGAGGGTTACTGGATGAGGCTGTTGTATGGACGTAAAGAGAGAAAATAAAAAGTGTATATTATGACACTATGCAGGATAGATAAATGTTGACTCCAGACATGAAGACGTTAGGATTGTAACAGTTGGAGAAGCATCCTCTCGGGAGTTTTTTATAATACTGTTCACCAACAGAAGGCCCAAAAGCTATTCAAGGTAAAGGGTTATTAACTGACGTTAGATGATGAAGTAAAATGTGTATATTATAAAGATATGTAGGGCTCTAGACTTGAAGCCGTTAAGATTGTAGTGATCAGGAGAGTATCCTCTTGGAAGTCTGTGGCACATATTAATAGTTATAGGGAATAAACTGATTGGAGCTTCCGCCTTACAAATGGAATACGATGGAACTGAGTATTTTTCGTTCAAGTGTACGTGGCATTGCGAGTCCTCGCTGTGTACGCTTGAACTGAGGTTTATCGTTGAAAAGTGGGGGCTAATCTAATTTGGACGGAACGCTGTCCAATGAGAATCGAACTCACTAGTTGTGGCTAGCGAGAGACAAATCTACTCTACAGCAGGCGCGTGAATACAACAAAAATAAAATCAGAATACACACACACAATATATATATATATATATATATATATATATATATATATATATATATATATATATATATGAATATTGAAGTCATCACGCAGAGGTGACAGACTGTTTCATGCCAGACACAATCATCACTCCTGATTATTGCGTCTAGCATGAAACAACCTGTCGCTGAGTGTTGACGTCAATGTTCACTTTTATATTTACATACGCTCTATCTCTGGTATTGAGCACTTTATCTTATAAATATAGCACACCTTAAAACTATATTCAAGTTTTTTAAAAGAAAAAATAAAGAAACAGAGAAAAAAATGCCAGCGTTGATTTTATCCTAAATCCCAACTGAGAGATCATTTATACAAACTGGACGCTTCGTCTAGGTTTGAATTGACTTTTATGAGTATTTTTTTCTTCTCTTTTCTGGTCGCTTCGTTTTACGTCTAAACATCTAGTGAATAGTTTTCCCTTCAAAAACCTCTTGGGCTATTATACTTGGGTGACAACTTCGCACATAATGAATGAGAGTCACTCGATTTTATGACATTATATTATTCAGAACCTTACGTTCCATTGTTCGTCTCGACTTATACGGCGCCTGTAATTATTGTAGAAAAACCAATCGTTTTCTCTATAAAGATTAAGGAATGATGAATGACAACGGCTGACGCTAAGCACCTTCATTATCCGAGTTCAGCTCTTCAGGCAAATTTATTAACTTTTTATACGAGTGTTGTATAGTTAACTACGTCGTTGCCTTTATGGTAGGACTACTTGCTTTGTACCAACGAAGTTTTCTCTTTGTGGTCTCAGCTTTTCATTTTCTT
This sequence comes from Acanthosepion pharaonis, assembly GCA_903632075.3. Taxonomy (NCBI): domain Eukaryota; kingdom Metazoa; phylum Mollusca; class Cephalopoda; order Sepiida; family Sepiidae; genus Acanthosepion; species Acanthosepion pharaonis. Next base: position 537,217 of record CAHIKZ030000336.1, on the reverse strand, counting down.
TTTTCTTTATTTTTCCTTTTCGACTTGAATTATTATTATTTTTTTTATATTGGTTATTTATTTTTCTATTTGCTTGAGTTGATAGATGTGATTTAATAGCGAACTCTTCAGATTAACTTTTTATAAGTGAGACTTTTAATAAAATAATGATTTAGAAAGAAGGAAAATAAGAAACCTTTGACCTTTATCTATTATTTTAAACTAATTTTCCCATATCATAAAAATTACGGTAAAATTTTTCAATTGAATTGCTTCTATTTACTGCATATGTAATTTTAGTCTATTGTCAAATAATACAATTAACTCTATTGTTATATTTAAGAAAGAATTCTGATTTTAAATTATTAAAAGCAATGATATTCTAAGAATGCTAAAACAACAACGTGCTCTCAAAATTGATGACATTACGTAACTAATACTGTAATTGCATTGGATATATTTTATACATAAGCGATTTAATATGTTTATCTATATAATTAATTCGATTAAGAAATAATCCTTTTCTTTAATAATTTCAACTAAAACAATGTGATAGCGCCATTGAAATGCAATGGAGTCTACTGGGAATTTAAAAAAAACGCGAAAACCTTCGTAAGAAAAAAGGACAATAAAATAACAGAATTCAGGAAGATAGAAAATTGATGTTGAATTTGAACTTTTGAAGATCGTAGGTGACAGGAATTCGAAAAATTGAAAGATACTTCCACAGGTGAGAAGTACGAGAGAAGAATCTATTAGAATAGAACTTAGGATTACATGTAGCTATTTCAATAGTTGTTGTAGCATACCTACGGACGATAATGGTATGTCCCCATTCAAATAAATACAGTAGTAAATACTGTATGTTGGTCTGCAGTTGGAGATTCGTCTTCAGCTGTGCTGGTCAAAACTCTCTGCTTCCAGACAGAGAGGATCCCCCCAGGCGAGGCTATGTCGAAGGGCAGAGTTTCGTCTCGGGAAACAGCCACCCGACCCCGCTTTATACAGGTTCTACAGGGAATTTTTGGCCGCGCCTACGGGCTCGGATACCCCATATTAAATTCGGCCTTGTGTCACATCTGACAACGTGGGGCGGTTGCTAAATATCCTGCAGTTGGAGATTCAGTGTGGAATTCACTTGACTCACTTCTAGCAGTTGACTACTTCTCCGCGCCGCTGGCGAACCTTTTATGTGTTGTTCTTGTCCTAAGTATTATCGTTCATTACTAAACTTCGTTTGATTATTTTGTTCAGTAACCTTCCCTAGGTTACAACAATAATAAAACGATTAGCCTTAACTGACAATCTAGTGTTACGTCTAAATGTATGCAGTTGGGATACCAAAAAAGAAAGCTCAGTCGAACAATTGCCATGGAAATATTTATAGAGAAAATACTGGGAAGCTACATCAAGGCGATGGGAAAGTGACTAAAGTGGAAATACCAAGTCAGAACCTATCTTTGGGTACTATCAAGAATCTTGAAATATATAACAGGAATACCAGACCAGATATGACAACAATATTCAATGGACGGCCGAATGAAAGAAAAAATTCCTAGCACCACACAGTGAACTAACTTTCTAGTAGCAAACCTAGTACTTTCTACACTATAACTATTCCACTTCATAAAGGTGGAAAAACGCGAGACCAATGAGTTGCTCTCCTGGTGGTTGATTTTCAAATCATTAAAATATCAAATAATCAAATAAAAACTAATGTGACTCGTACCATAAAAATATGACGATATTTCATTTTGTAATTACATTGCTTATATTTTCTGCAAGTATTTTCTTGTTTTTTATTAACCCTGTAGGTCTTAGAGAGGACTATCTTTCATAGAATCTCATGGGCCGGCGCTACAGAACCACAAAGAACTTTATCAAATATAAGAAATAACATCACTTGAAACGCTTCAAAAGCAACAATAATGACAAGTGATTATACATATAACTCCAAAAGAGATTAAAAACAATAAATACGCTGCTTTTCTACTTTAATAAAAGGTTAAGAAGGAAATCGCCGTTAATACTAGAAAAAGCGATAATAATGGACGAACTTGAGTAACTGGTTTTTCTAAAAGAAAGTTTTAACAGAATTATTTTCCAAATTTCAACCGATATTTTGATTTGTTTGTTTAACGGCATATCCTTTCCTTTATGGATCATTTAATTCCGAAATTTAATTTTGGGAGAGAATTGAAGTAATAAAAATATGATATATTATTCTGCTTTCACAATTGAATACATGGTAGATGATACTCAGATTTTGTGTATATGCATGTTTGTGAGAACATGATTACTAGAAGCGATGATATTTGTGTTTTATGTTGTAGTTCTGGTAACCTTATAATTTGGAATACATTTTGATTTCTTTAAGAAATTGTAATCGATTAATGTCCTGAAAGATTTCTTTCATATTCGTTGTTTTTTTGTTTGTTTTTTTTTGTTGTTGATTGATTTTGTTAAGTGGCATATCAATCTCTAGAGGTTATTTAATTTCGAAATCTAAATATTTTGAATAAAATAACTAAATATATTTTAAACATAATTGTGTGTCTTCAACAACAGATAACATGCATTGTTGGTCATTTTACTATATATACGTGTTGTTGGTCATTTTAATAGAGTTATTGATTATTATTATTATTATTAGTTTTTTATGGCACGGTACGTGTATACTTTCTTTGGATATTGTTGCTTTTAATGATTCCAAAATCTGAAATACTTCTTAGGATAATTACTTATATAGATAAAAGTCGTAAATTAATCGTGCAGAGAATATGATTAATGCAATTGCAAATTGTTTACAAGCGGTTGTAATTTATAAATGTATTATTATTCATGAGTTTATCACACCAACCACCATGGTTCTGCATTAAGGCCAGGAGGTCATTAGGGTGGCATTCTGTGTCATTGGTGACCCTGTAAGTGATTTCTTGAACATTGTTCAGAGGTCCGGACAACATTGGTATGCACCCCTTTGTAACCCGAGTGACGGGCGATGTGGAATTGGTTTCTACTATTCGGGAGACTCATGCTTATATTTCATTGGCTTGGTACTCTTCAACGATTCGCCATTCCTATCGAAACTAGCAGTGTATGCTCTGATTAAATTAGTGTGCATATAGATTAGTGTTGATATGTAACATTAGATAGATAAATAGTTAGATAGATCCTTGAATTGGGTAAGTAGCAGAAAAATAAATATATAGATACATAAATAGATGCGAACATACTGAGATAGATAGATAGATAGATAGATAGATAGATAGATAGATAGATAGATAGATAGATAGATAGATGCGCGAGTAATGTATAGATTATTGTTGTATGAAGTGGAATCGACAAGGCGTGTTTAATTTCTTGAATTGATGCTCATGAAGTGGAAGTGGCTCATGAAGTTCTCTCTACCTTAACACTAGATTAAATAGCAGGGTAGACTGAGCTCCCCAGCCTTAGCTAATGACCAGTCTAGTAGAAGGACTCGGCGGAAGTCAAAGTCCTAATAGAGGCAGCGCAGCCGCACTGAGCCTTCTCGTGGCTAGTTCCGACTAGAGCTGATATGGCCAAAGTCCTGAAACGACATGGCTTTGTAATAATAAACTAAATTATCGAGTAAAATCGATTAAAAACTTTCGCACGTTTTAAAAATGTTTCCATACGACATGAATTGAAAGAATCTTCTTATGCCATATCCTTCCAGGAGGTAAGAGATCGTGGTCCGCCACAACTTCCAGTGTTTTATTGCTTTAAGTATCTTTGAACCCAGTCAACTCCTCTTTGTCTTTGTGCTGCCATCAGCAAATTCGTTAAGTAGATTACTTGCTATTTCCATCCTGCTTCCTTTGCTTTCAGTACGGGTTGTGGGTGTTAAATTTTCCAAGCCTTCTTTCTTCATCATGAACGTTAAATTCTCTTCTTTCTTGATAGTATGTTCAAGAAATTTCAGCTCACTTAATTGTAACTGTCAGTTTCTTGGTATTTTTTTCTTCAGATTCTTTGTTGCTTAAATCTTGTCGAGAGCTGTTTTCAGCCTTCTTCAGTAGAATCACATCTCTGTCACTTTAAGTCTCTACTTCATCTGTGAAGAGGAAGCCCAGAATTCACGATCACATATGAGATTGAATATTATATAACAGTTCAGCATTTCTTTGTTTCTTTTTGCTGACATTTTCTTAACTCTTAATTGTTTATTTTCTGAAAAGCACTTTTTGCTATTACTAAAACTACATCCAGCAGCAAAACCTCTGATCGTGAGATTAGAGCTTTTGAGCAGCAAGGAACGACCTCTTGTTCCCAAGTCCACCTTGACCCTGGGTGGTAGAATCTGTTAGGGTCCCAGCTATTGGCAAACAAAAACAAAACACTATGAAAGCATAAATATATATATTTATAGCAAAATAACCAGCAATACATTCTCATATTTAAAAAAAACACCAACAATACATATTTATAATAAAATTACCAACATACTTTTAAAGTAAAACCACTAACAATACATTTTATACCAAAATGACCAAAAATACATTTTATCTGTAGTTGAATGTATACAATTGCGTTTAAAATAAATTTAGTTGAAGCCATAAAATTGTATTCAGATTATTTAGATTTCGACATTAAAAAAACCATACAGCTGTTAATATGCCTCTAAACAAAACGAACCAACCCAGCAACCAACATGAAAGAACATGAAACTCTTTTATGACATTAGTCAATATAATATCCTACAATTTCTTAAAGAAATCCAAAATATAACTTCAACAAAACTACAACATAAAACACGTTGCCTTTAGTAAATATGTCGACACAAACACAGAAGCTGAGTATCATCTACCATGTATTCAATTGTGAAAGCAGAATAACATATTTTTATTACTTCAAAGCTCCTAAGAAAATTAAATTTCGGCATTAAATAACCCATAAGGAGTTGATATGCCTTTAAATAAAGAAATCAATCAAAATTTTCCGTCGTCTGTTGCTATACTACTCACATCGTTGAATTTCTGTACCTGCTTGACTTTTACGTAACTAAAAGAACAGTCTCTTTCTGTCTCCATAGAGATCGTCCTTGCTTCTTAATCTCCTTTCCTATTTTTATGCATTGACTATCTGAGCCTATGGACTGTATATTTAACCATCTGTCCCCAGTATAACTTATTACAAGATTATCTTTCTGTGAATATCAAGCTTTTCTATTACTTCAAGTAGTTCTTCAAGTCGTACCCAACCAGATGTCTTTGTAAAATCTATGTAACTCTGTCTCTCTGAATTTGTATTTCTGGCTAGCCTATTAATAATTTTAATGATTTCAACTGAATAAATTCTTTCACGTGGATTTTTTTTTTACTTTTCATTTATTTTCTTGAAAATGTTAGTAAATGAATTAATGTCACTTCTAAATCATGTTAATGTTACACGAGGAGACATGATCAAAACTCATAACTCGTTCTAACAGCTTCTTTCTCTATCCGTCGTTGTGCGCACGCGCAAGCAAATGTCGGTGTGCGTCGATCGATTGAATTTCGATTCGGCAAAATAATTCGTATTCAATATTTGATGCTGAAAGCTATTATTATTTTTAGATTATGAACGTGTGCTTTCGAAAAATCTAATATATCTTGTTAAAATATTCCCGCATACAGGAAACGTTCATATTTAAATGAGTTTATAATAGATTCTGATTTAATTCCCGAATTATAATAACTGGATTTTATTAACTTAGTATAGCATGATTTATATTATTGTACATATAAAACGACTCAAATAACATTTTATAGATACACACACACAGAGGCACACACACACACACACACACACACACACATATATATATATATATATATATATATATATATATATATAAGCAATTGCGTATTTGGGCAGCAGTCTCTCCTTTATACAAGTGTGATTAAAGACGACTAAGACAAGTTACTGCGTTAAGCATTTTTATCGAATTTTTCTTGTGTTTGTATAATTTTTCTTTCTTCTCTTGACATAGAGTGTGTCAAAATTGTCCGAATGTTCCGTATATCCTAGCGCTTTCGGCTATTCTTTTAGCCATTATCAACGATGTTTTTTTTAATTTTTTACTTTTAACAGAATATGTATATTTTTATATATGTATTTTCCAAACACGGTCAGCGTATTGTGAGCGTGTTCCGAGAAGATTTTATTGAGTGTTGTTTGTTTTTTGTTTTTTTGTTTTTCTCCGGAATTTCGTACTGCGGATTAATTGTTTTCATAAACGTATTATATTAGGCAGCATATTCCGGAGAAAAAAACTACTAAGACATATCACTCTATTAATTGAACTATGTACTTAGTTCATGTCACGTTAACTGGAAAACACTTACAACAAAAGAATTCGTGGTTTTACCAAAATTCATATAAAAAATCTCACTTAAAATATTTGAATTTTAGCGTTGCGACTTGCACGTTCACATTTTATAGAACCGTTAATAAATAAGACATTCTTAAAAAAACATCTTTCGGTCTACAACACATTTATTTCGTCTTCGAGTTTTGATTTTAAGGGAAAAAATTACAGCTTGATGAGGAGGACGTTAAGTCCTTGAAAGTACTTGCTGCTCTAAAAATACACCAGATCCATCTGACAACAATTTTATGCATAAGGATCACATCATTCAGTGAATTGTTAGTAGGTTAATGCTTATATTAAGTCTGTTAGCGAAGAGATTTCGCCATTGATTGCATTAATATTTCTAATTGATTCAATGTATGATTATCTCTTTATAATATAAAATATATGCTGCCTAATATAATACATTTATGAATATATATATATATATATATATATATATATATATATATATATAATTAACAAATCGAATTTGTTAATTAATTATTACTTGCTCTGTTTACGACATTGAGCTCTCGGGATTTATATCCTCGCTGGAATTATCCATGCGGATTACCAATTAGCTTTATAATATATATATATATATATATATATATATATATATATATATATATATATGTGTGTGTGTGTGTGTGTGTGTGTGTGTGTGTGTGTGTGTGTGTGTGTGTGTGTGTGTGTGTGTGATGCAAGGCGTTGTGTTTGTGAAGTCCCTTTCTTTTTGATCAGATGTGTTACCCTCTTCTTTCTTTGTTCAAGATATTGCCTGTCGCATTATCATTTTAGTGAAATTGTCATAAATAAAGCAGTTCGATAAGTTTAAAGATTTTTATTGACATTTATTTCATCTACAGGATATTATAATATTATAATTTATAATATTTGTTAGACTTTCAAAAAGTCGACATTGCTTTTTCCCCTTTATACACTGCTTCTTTATCTTTACTCCCAAGCAGTGATCTAGATGTTAAAATGGTTACCACTTTCAAGACAGAATATAGTTTTACTTAAAAGACTAAACACGTTATATATATATATATATATATATATATATATATATATATATATATATATATATATATATATATATATATCCGATAGACAGTACGGTAGAATATAAAACTGAAGCTCCACCACAATAATTGTCGCTGCTAGCTGCTGTTTTTACGAGGTAGAGTTGCTAGCCATACACACAACTAGTTTTGTGTTCAGATTTGTCTTTCTTCTAGTCTGCTTGCCAACCAAGGATACATAGTCTGCTTGATGAGAAAGTAAAGATACATTCATAGATTTTCAAACGTATTTTTGAGAAAGCGGACGCAACAGCTTTGGATTGAATTTGAACTCGACACGCCAATCCTTTTTTCGACGCTGGTAACCACTACGTTACGAATACATCACTCTTATTTGAAAAGACGTCAACATAATTGCTTATGGATAATGATCAGAAATGACCAGACAGGAAATAAATAAATTAATTAAAATAAATAAAATATGAATATGCAAATTAGTTATCAACTGAAAGATAAACCGGAAGCATCTCCCCTACTGGGATTAAAAAGCTAAGATTTAGAATGTATCTTCAGACGCTCCCATATCGATGTGCCGTGGAAGACTGAATCTTTTTTTTTAATACTTTACCCCCATGTACTCGTCGGGGCCACACACCAAATTAAACATTATGTCAAATTTTCTCTAAGACGGATGCCGATAAATATATTTCTATCATAACGTAAAATTGTCTAGAGAATTTAAGGACTGGTTCGTGAATTTGGTGACATGAATTGTGAGTTCAATCTCCGGGTCAGGTAGTACAGAATTAGACTCAGTGTAGGTAATTGAGCTATTTTCTTGTTTTGTGAAACAAACATTTAAGAGCTAAATTAAAAACGCGTTCTACAAGAATTTATGGAAAGGAACGTTAGAATTTATTTAAACAATGTTTTTTTTCTGTTCTTCCTCCTCCAAAGAGAACAATCATTTCTGAACAAGACATTTATTGGCAAAGTAAAATGAATTCATTTCTGGAATTCAAAACAAAGAAAATTGTATCAAGATCAGGAACAGCTTTGAACATAATTTTTGTCTGAATTATTTGGGCCGCCAAGTACAGACTTCGAGTCAGTATTCTTTCTCCAATACTGGCTGCCAACTAGGGCGAGAGAACGCAGTTCAATCCCTAGGCCGAGATACAAAGACACATCCTCGGTGGAAATAGAGTGAGTAATAACTGAACAGGACTAAAAAAAAGACAGATAGTTCTCACCCCGCTGTCAACTTCTTTGACAGCGGGGTGAGAACTATCTAACCCCATAGATTGAATAAAGGGTTCATTTAGAAATTCCCTGGAGGTTACATAGATCGACAAACTCCTGAAGGCAAGAGAGCACAACGATTGAAACGTTGTGATAAGAACAACAAAGATGAGGAGATTAATCCGAATATAAATAAGGTAGATACAGATAAATAAAAGAAATGCATTTGTTATGCATATTTATACTCGACGCCAGTGCTTCCTTCCCAAAGCCAGGTACTACCTCGCCCATTGTACTTAAATGGCTGATGTCTGAAACATACCAAAAAAGGAAGCATCAAGGGGGGGCAGCGATTTTTTGCTAATACAATGTACGCATGATATTTCCACTTTAAACCCGATCTTGTGACATATTCCCCTGGAATGGGCGTGTGGATAAATATCTGAAATGCTATTTATCTATTTGACTTTTTATCATTTTACACGAAGCAAGGCAATAAAGCCACTACGACAGGTAAAATACAAAGAGAATCAGAAAAACGTTATTAAGAAGAGAGAACAATACAATAACACGGGTTCAGAATGCAGAAGATAACGGTTAACATTGCATTTAAACTTTTAAAGATCAAAATTGTGTGGCAAGCAAAAAGCCAGGAGAGATTCCCACAAGCGAAAAGTGCGAGAGAAGAAACTGTTAGCATAGAACTTACGGTTACATTTAGTTATTTCATTTGTAAAAATGATGAGATCTAGTTGCCAAACTAGTACAGCACTTAAATTCATAAAGTTATGGTCTTAATTAATTGGCAGGGTTCCCAACGGATAAACAGATGCACATTAAACTTTATATATTAGACTAGAAATTATATCCTTTTCATTTCTTCGCTGCGCTATACTTTGGTTTCTTTGAGAGATTTGAATCTGTCGTAAAATGGTATTAGCAAAATTGTCGTAATTAATTCAGTTCAATAGTTGGAAACATTTTAGTAGACGTTGATTATTTATACTTCATGTAGATTTCACTGCGCAACGGTGAACATAGTAATCTAATAGTCATGGATTCATTTTAAAGATAAAATGTAATGCGTTTGCTGTAAATAAACTCAGTAAATAAACTCGGTAAATATAAAGAAATAAATTCATTGTCAAACAAATGCAAGCGAGTAATGCGTTTTATTATTTGTTATGAACAAACCTAAAAATCGATATTTCAAAGATGTAAATTTAGTTTGGTTACGTTTTAAAAATATTTTATTAGAAATGTCAACACTGATTATTTCCCTTTACTTGTGATGCAAACGTTACTTTCCATGCCGAAAATGATTTTATTTCAATAACGAAGCAATTCAATTAAAATGGCATCAACGAAACAATTGCTTATTTATAAACATCTCAAGAGACCTGATTGGTCTTTTGTGATAATTATGAATATAAATATTATAGAAATTAATAACAAAAAACAGTTATTTTTTTTTTTTGAATTTGAATTTGTTTAAAAGCCTAGACTTTAGACGCAGTACTATATTGGCGGTTAGGTCTTATTTTGCATTTTACAGTTGAAATGGCTAAATTTTACTGTAAATTCTATGCCACTAGATTCTTCTCTCGCACTTCTCACTTGTGGAATTCTCTTCTGGTATCTAGCTTCACAGTCAAATTTGATCTTCAAAAACTTAAATGCAATGTCAATCGTAATTAATCGTTATCAGCCTTCTTAATTCTTATTTGTTTATATTTCTTTCTCTTAAATAGTAGCTTTTCTCTCATATTCTCTAACAGTCAGTAACCTCTTGTGTCCCAGTGGCTTTATTGTTTGAGGGTGAAATGATTTTTTTGAAAAAATCTGAATGACTTATCTACATTAAAAAGAGACACTAAGTTGAGCAGACTTTTAGACACATGTTGGGCCCCTCGAGGCTGTGTAATGCTTAGCAAGCATATCTTGCTAGAACAATTACGACTGTGTAGTGAGTTCGACACTCAGTGGATACCCCATACATTCGGCCTTGTGCCATATCTAATCTACGCTTGGAAAATCACTATAAGACACATACCCGTCAGTATAAATGACCAAATTTCTTAAATTAGATTTTTTTTCTCCTTGTTTTAATTTTTTCAGTTTGTTTTTCTTTACACGACCTTCTCGCTGGGTTTTAAGTTTTGCATGTTTTAAGCCATTCTCTAAACGACGAAGGAAGTTTAGTCTCGAAACATCTAATTCTGTGGCAGTACTTTCTTCATTATAGTAAAAAGGCAAAGTTGGTGGATACCAACGTTAGTGCAACAGTAACCGAGGGGACTGGGGAATTGTTGTTCTTGGCCAATATTGGCACCTCGCATTAAAAGATGATACCAATAGGGATGGAGGGTAATTATTTCCTTCTGGCTATAAACAAAGTGTAGCATCTGTTCTGTTCCTCTTAAAATATACCTTGTCCCGGAGATTCCAACCAGTGCTGATGCAACAGTATCGTGCTCCCAATCTATGATACGCCCCCACCCCACTCTACTTCATCTCAATTTTCATGAGATAGTATTCATATAAATACAAATTTTATTGCAACCTAATTCTGTACAATAATGAATTATATGCAATATAAGGGAACAATTCAACGAGAAAGCTTGAAAATAAATACAATGTAGCCAAATGCAAGTTAGTGACATGTCATAATAGATCATTCCATCTTAAACAAATCAACAATGTTTTGCAGCAAATTTAACATCAACTTGAGATTTTTCTTGTTAAAATTTGAATTTATCACATTTGAATTTGATATCGTGGTCTTTGTAGATTTAGCATGAGCAAAACAAATTCACTATTTATAAAAACAAAACAGAATGACGTCAAAAAACAGAAAAAATATTCATCTTTTAATAATCAGTTGCGTTTAGTTTTATTTATAACGTATATAAATGTAGGTAGAAAAAAAGCAAATGTTGATAAGGAGACAAGTGTCACAAAGCACTGTCTGGAGGCCCCCAACCAGGCTTCAGCTCATCAGGGTCGGCGTATTAGGGGGTAGTACGCACCAGCCCCGATTCTAACCCTGCCGCAGCACGTTACACTAAATAGGAAACGTTGGGGGACACTGACGTCAGCGCGACAGTGGTTGAAGGGGGGAGGACTGGAAAATTGTTGTTCTTGGCCTACAGTGATACATATGAGCACCACACATTAAAATGACCTCATGTCACATCCCAGTTAAATGTAAGTTAAAGTCAGATAGAGATATTTGAAATTTCCATGACATATTATAAAGGAAAGATGCCTTGGTAAATTTAACACTTACAGGGCACACTGACTGAAAGAGGGAAAGATGAATACCTAAAGATGGGTTTGGGAAAACGGATTATAAGTAGGGATAAAGAGCGGTTGTAAAGAGTCAAACATTTCTATCGCTTCAAGTCTCTTCTACATCTCTAGGGAAATTGTCCAACATTCATTCCCATATACGTGATTCGATATTACAGAGGGTTTTTTTCTTTGACTCTAATGATAGTTTCATATAATATAATACTTTGCTTAGTTTCTGGAAGCCATCTTTCGATATCCCTATGTGCCTTCTGATTTATATATACTGATAAGCTTACCTCGTTGATACCTCGGCTTTCCAGATTTAAGATTGACAACTAGGTGTCATAATTTCATTGTTGAAATTACTAGATCTAGGCTAATAGTTTGTTATACCGCAATTGGATCTCTTTTGTGGGTCTCTCTTCTTGCTTCCTGCTTTCCATTCAACTACGATTTTCAAAGACGTAAGTGCAATGTCAATCGTCATCATCTGTCTCCTTGATTCTTGTTCTTTTACTGTCCTCTCGGCTTCTTTCACTCTCAGTAGCCCCCTTGCATCCTAGTGGAATGTATTGCTTTGCATGGAGTGAAGTAATTAAAAAGATTTACTTTGGCGACACTATACAAAATGCTGATGATGCAACACCAAATCATCTAAACTTTGCTACAAGTAGTTCGAAACTCTAGTGTTAGGCAATTGAAGACAAAATGTTGTCAGTAATCAGGGATCACAGAAAGGCATTCGTTATAGATTAGGTCAATTATATCTATTATATAAATACAATACTTATGATTCTAATAAAGAAAAACATTGGAAAACTCTTTACAATAGAATGGATTGAAAATTAAGAAGAAATTAATTAACACACATTTTATCATATATATATATATATATATATATATATATATAAAAGTGAACATTAAAGTCAACACTTAGAGGCGATAGGCTGTTTCATGGTGTGAGAGTACTGGCCTTTAGACTGTTGATGCGCTCTTTCCCAGAAACTGCAACTATGGACCAGGTTGTAGATGATAGGTGGGCTCTGTGGCTGTTGAATAAACACAAATATGCCTCAGCGGGCGTCTTCAACCAAGGTTGGCTAGCCGCCTTAACAAACTGGAATTGCCTGGATACGAGGGCACAATACAACTGATAGAATAATGCTATTATATCTATAATGTAGGCAAAGGGTGATTTTAATAGATAAAAGCATTGTAAATAATTTTAATACAGAAAGGCATTCAGAATCAAGAGGAAAGAAATTTTCAATGGACAAGAATTGGAGTAAGGCATGTGTTACTGCTAGAATAGTGCTATTATATGCTTAACTTTTGTTGGGTACTGCAACAGGTTAAAAACCATATATTTCTGAACAGTCTGTGTTTAGTTTTAGCATATTTACATTAGTTGTTTTGATCTGCTATGCTGGTTTTAATGCTCCAAAGATTTTGACACGACCGTTAAACTCATTTAATTGTTCACCAGAGATGAACATATTAGTGTTTCAATGATGTTATTTCTTCAAATTTCGGATCCCTGAGGAACTCGATTCTTACACAAGCAAAAAGCATGTTGCTTTTTTTTTCTTATTTGTTTTGTGTGTGTGTGTGTAACTATGCGAAAATCATTTGCACAGTTCTCCGAAGTTCCTACCCACTCGTGCATTCCTTTCGGTGCTTTGGGAGTCATTCTGAAGATTTTATTAAGCAGATTCCTTTTTAATATTTATACACTTCAGCGTTTAATATTGTCGTTTGTCTGTGTACATGTTTCCAGCTACTTTCAGTTAAAAATATTTAAAAACTTTTTTCTACTGTAAATTTAGTTTTTAGTTTACAAAGAATACAGAACTGGGAACTTTTGCATAAATAAAAGATTCAATTCTACTTTAACGTTTCTGAATGAATTATCATCAATTATATATTTTGAAAGTTTTCTAAATGTAGTGGACTTTTTTTCTGATCTTTCGAAAGCAACGTTCGTTCCTTTACTGATGGCTCTATTCTTTTTGTTCATAATTTTACAAGGCCTATAAATCTAGTTTATGACCTTATTCTCATTTGGGTTAGGGTTAGGGTTTAGTCTACGTTTAAGTTTATGTCCCTATACTTTTTCGTTTTTCTTACAAGCCCTATAAATCTAGGTCTATATCGCTATTCTTATTTGTTCCTTCTTTTTAGAGGCCCTATAAAGTTAGGTCTTTTTTGTTTGTTCTTGTTACAGACTCCATAGTTCTAGATTTATGTCCCTATTTTTTTTTTTTTGGATCATGAAACACTTTATTATACAAAAACCTAAACCAAACAGAAAATTGGTCTGGTTCGAGTCTTAGAAATGACAAGCCAATTCAGAAAGACTTTCAGAAGACAATCCAAATTTTTAAAGGAAAGCATGAAAGTTAAAAGATATTTCGTTGTAACTCAGAAATTTTATAGTAAACATTTAGACCTTGACGAAAAGGAAGCAAAGCAGACAACCCATGATAACATTTTTTATGAAAAAGGAAATCTAGCAGTACCCCTCGTAGCATATTTATTAGTAATGTTTGATATTTTTAAATTGTTACAAAAATCTTACGAAAGTGTGTATATCTATTTAGTCGAGTGCATTTAAATTTCTTTAAAAGAATTCATATATATATATATATATATATATATATATATATATATATATATATATAATAAACATTGAAATCAACACTCAGAGGCGACAGGCTGTTTCATGCTAGACGCAATCGTCAGGCCACGTGTGTTGGTTTTTTTCTCAACTCTTTATGTATACGGGTCAGTTGTACATTGTGGGTAGTCCATTCTGACGGTTATTTTGTCGGGAGTGGGTTTTTTTTATTTCGGTTAATTTACTTTTTATTTATTTTTATTTTTATTTTATATATTTATCTATTCTTTTCGGTTTTCGATGTTTTAGTAACGTAATAATTAATCAATCAATCTATCTATCTAACAATCCAAAGATTGGACGAAAAAATAGCTTTAATTACCTTCCCAGACCAAAATTAACTATTAAATAAACGATCTAAACTCATCACACATTTTTACTACGTTGCTAAAACATCAAAAAAAAAAAAAATATATATATATATATATATATATATATATATATATATATATATATATTATATGCTTATTTAAATGAGCGTATTTTAGGTTAGTGGCAATTTGTCAATGATTAAAGTAAATTATTTTGATTAAAAGTTGTTTCATATGTAATATAAATTAGTTTCTCGTAACGAAACAAAAATTGGAATACATAATTTCGTTAATCAGTGTATCGATTTATTACAAAATAATATATATATATATATATATATATATATATATATATATATATATATATATATATATATATATATATATATAGTACACGCGTTTGAGTTAAAATGTTTTGTTTTGTTTTTTTATTTCTCTAAAATTGAAAATAATCTCAACAGGCCTAAATTCAAGAAAACGTGTATCATATTTTATCATCAGCTCTGTTGTTTCGACCGGCCAATCTCTGGCCTTCTGCAAGTGTTAATTTCAATTGTAAATTTTTGACCCCTTCTAAAAAAATATTTCTTAAAATAAATTTTTGTAACTCCTTTAAAGGTTTCTTTATAATCATTCCCAGACCTGAATGGAAAAAAAGGAATCGTACAATATTTTAAACGTTAATTATAAGAAATATATCTTTCGAAAAAAAGCCTTTGTGATATAGTCAATTTATGTTGAATCTATTCTGTAAAGGTGATGAAAGTTACCAGAAAAAAAAATGGATGGTTGAGTTTACAAGTCTTAATTGCGAGATTAATCTGAGTCAAATCATGGAACGAATCGAAACGTTGTATTTAATCAAATCTTGCATGCGAATTTTAAATAACTCGTAAAATATTAAAAGTAACTCGTCTTAGAATTTCACGCAAACGCTTTAAAAAATGGATTTCCCTTAACAATCGAATCGAAGGGTTTACAATTGCGAAGGCTGATTAGAATTGTTCGAAACCTGCGATTATGCTGACCTTGGGGAAAGGTTACCGACTTTTTGTTCCGAATACGTTTCCTTTGCTGATGCTTTGTTGCGTGGATTTAGCTAAATCTATCGACTCCGAAGATTATGTATATCAACCCTAAGGAAAGGATGCCAATCTCCTGTGATGGCCTGTAGCAACATGGAGCAATTATTTCAAGAATTTCTAACGTTAGAAACCCCCTCCGGGATGCGCCAATATTCGTGCCTTAAGCACGTCAGGATGACAAGTTATTTTACTTAATCGCCACTCGTTTAGACATCCGGCTCTACGTAATAAGTCGAACTTTTTCAAAGGATTATATCTGAAAGCCCAATGGTACGTTCACCTTCTATTGTTTCTGTATTTTAATCTTTTAATGGAATTCTTTGAAAAGCGAATCGAAATTACTCTTGCACATAAGTTTCCTGGTACTTTGCCTAGCCGCTCTTAGGTTACTGTTAGAACGAATTGACATGAACAAGATTTCTCATTGATGGTATTATTATTATTATTATTATTATTATTATTATTATTATTATTATTGCTGTCGTAGCAGTCTGCCTAACGTTGATGAGCTTGGGCCGTCGGACAGTTTTTCAGCTCTTTAAACAACATTTCAGAACAGCAATATCTACACAGTATTTAAAAAAAAAGATTAAAATTATGACTTTTTATTGCATACATCAAAAAGGTAACAGCAAATAAGTTAGTAATTTTAAAATTAGATTTTTCTGGCTTTCCTCTACGCAAAATCATGTATCACAAAATCTTCAAAGTAAACGTTCTGTGTGTTATTTAGCCATGAAGTGGATTTAGGCAAAAATGTTACAAGTGGAATGAGAGGTAAAAATGGCACAAATAATTTTATGACGCATTGTTGACAAAAGATATGGAAAGAAAACTACAAAATAACCTATAGAAGATAGTGAAGGAAAGGACTAAACATCAACTGCAAAAAGACAGAATGCATGGTTGTTGGCAAAAAGAACATCCCAACATGTAAATTACAGCTCGGAGATACCAAAATAAAACAAGTACAAATATTCAAATATCTGGGAAGTGTTTTAACAGAGAATTGAAAATGCGACACTGAAATCCGAAGGCGTATTGGGATAGTGAAAGATGCCTTCCAAAAGGCAAAGAAATAGGAAAATTTTGCTAGAAACAAAGAAAAGAGTACTGAACTGTTACGTGATATCAGTCCTCCTATAAGGCAAATGAATGCTGGAAAATCTCCTCAAACATAAAGAAGCGACTTGAAACAACAGAAATGTGATTCTACAGAAGGATGTTGAGAATACCATGG
>CAHIKZ030000336.1:455000-515000 GCA_903632075.3 Acanthosepion pharaonis | reverse complement strand
AGCGCACTGACGGAGGGTGGCAATTGACTATAAAGCCGTAGACGTTCAACAACTGAAATGTGATATTTGCGGTAAAACATGCGGGTCCACAAGCGGTTTCATGCGACATTTTAAATTGCATGATAATTTAACACACCCTGTAGCCTCTCTTAAGTGTCTTGTTTGGGCCAGGGTATGCATGTCACTTCGTAGGCTAAAGAGCCATATTCGTTCAGCACATCAATAGATATTCTCCAAAAAGATATGTAGTAAATACAGTACTCAGACACGAGTTGGCAGCCACTATATATACATATATATATATATATATATATATATATATATATATATATATATATATATATATATATATATATATATATATATATATATATAACCACTATATATATATATATACACACACACACACACACATATATATATATATATATATATATATATATATATATATATACATACATACATACATATATACATATATATATATATATCCTCAATCCCACTTTCATACAAGTTTCGTTAAAAATGACTGACAAGGTACTGTGGTTAAGTTTTTGATTTAATTTTTCGTGTTTTCTTATAATCCTTTTTTTTTCTTTTCTGTACTTATATTATATGAAAACTGTCCAAATATTTTATATGGCCGAACAGTTGCGGCTATACTTTTAGCCATTATCAAGGATTCATTTTATTTTTACTTTTAAGTGAATATATGGATTCTTTATGTAGGTATCTAGAGCTAAAGGAATGTTTTATATTCCAAACACGACCACAATGTGCTGACGGTGTTTGGAAAAATATAGTTTTAACATATGCTATATTTATGAGTTAAAGTGCTCGATATCAAGGATAGAATTTAAGTAAATATAAAAGTGGACGCTAGGTGATGTGCGTTATGTTGTCGAACAGAAACACAACACGCATGAAACAAACTGTCGCTGCTGGGGGTTGACCTGAATGTCGATTGCCTAAAATGCCTTTCCACCAGTAAGAGAAAAAAACCAGCAATTTTAGTACCTGACACACTTACAATTTAGTACTATATATATATATATATATATATATATATATATATATATATATATATATGTATTATATAAATAATTATATATATATTATTATATATGTGTATTCTAAAGAATTAATGCATTTATTTTCAGTTTATGTATACAGTTAATCTCGAATGTATTAAGTTCATAGCCAGTTAACATTTGTCTTTTTTAAATGTATTTTCAAAAAGAAAGAAAAGCATTTTTCTGACTCAGTTTGGCATAAAAAAAAGGGTGAATGGAATAATAAAGAATATAAAGTAAAAAAACAAAAACTCTCTTATGTAGAAGTATCATTTGCAATTTGATCGCCAGGAGGAAGCATGTTCAAAATTATTCATACCCATCAATTGCAAAGTCTTTCTGAGCTGTCAAAAACTATAACATCTTCACATACTTCATCATCAGATTTGCGACACGGATTCAACAAAGATTTTAGCTTTCATTTTTTATAAGCTTTCTAAGTTCTTAAATCTTGCTCGCTATTACTCATCTCTACAGCTCCCCCCATAAATTCTTAATTGCGTTAAGGTCTGAACTCTGGCTTACTCAATTTAAAACTTGGACATAAATGTCACTGAACAATTTTTTGGCCAAATTTATACGTCTTTTGCGCCGTTTCTTTGTTAGAAGTTACACTTTTAAATGTTTTGAACGTCTTAGTTTGAATATTTTAAACAGTCTGTTATAAAGGGTTTAATTGTTTTAAATTGTTCGAATGTTTTAAATTTTTGCTGGTTTTAAATGGCGTGAATGTTTTTAATGGACTGAAAGTTTTAAAATTCCTCGAAATAGTTTGAATCTTGTTTCATGATTTACCTGTTTCTTAGATCACGGATTAATTCCGGAACATGTATTTCTAGGTTTTGAAGATAATCTAAATCAAACTGCCGCAGCAAATTCCACATTTTTCTGTTGCCAGACAGCGAGAATGATTTAAATGGCGGACACACTTTCAGTAGAAAAGTCAGTTCTTTTTAATATAGAAAGTCGCATTTTGACACACAGTTATTGAATCTCTCCGAAAATATATATTGTATATCTAATAAAGTTGTCCAAAGCAAACACTGAGTCTTTCATTTGTAATTTAAGCTCTAAAATCGGAAATAAATTTCCTTAGACAAAGAAAAACATTAGCAAACGTTTTAAAGTTTTTTAAAAATCTTAGACAAAAGAAAAAAAACTTAATATTCTTAAGCATTTTACCTATCTTATAGAAAATGTTCTACCAAACATCATCTTGCAAATCTATTTTTTTAAATCTACCATTAGTCTGTGCATTTAATCTTACTGCCATATTTGGTCTGGTGTTCCTGATATATTTCTAGAGATTTTCGACAAAATCCAAAAAGGGTCTGTAATGTTATGGATCCTGACCTGACATCTCGACTTGAATCACATTTTGACCGCCTTAACATGGCTTCCTTCTCTCTTTTTTATAAATATTTTCATGGCAGTTGTTCTAATGAGCTCTCCTCCTTTATACAGACACAGCATGAATTTAAGCGAACTACTACATTGACTAATAGGTCTCGTTGTTTTAATATTGAAATAGTTAGATCTAACCGCAAATTCTGTTTTAATAGATGTTTTCTCGCACTTCTTGCTTATAGAACTCTTTTCTGGTTCCTTGCTCCACTGCCACTTACAATCTTGAAAAATTCAAATTCAATGTCAATCACAATCTTTTGTCTTCCTGAAATCTGTTTTTATTGTTCTTTCTCCTCACTAAAGTCTTCTTCTCTTTCCCTCCCAATAACAACTTTCGTCTTAGTGGTAGTATCGCCTTGCTTGTGATGAAATGATTACAAGAAAAATTCATCTCAGTTTTCTAATTATTTATTTTGTTAATCATCATGTTAAATATTAGGCCGAATTATAATAAATTTCTGTTTCTAAAAAAAGCAATTATAATAACGAATGTATTTTCCTAACTACTAATCATACGTATCTGTTAAAACTAAATATAGTGTACACTAACATCAATGTTCAAAAGTGGATCTATTAGACTTTTAAGTTTTGGAAAAGTCCCAAAGGCTCTAAGCAACTCCCGAATTGTTTAAGCTTCTCACCTCGTAGTGTCTTCTTCCATACAAACAATATTGCCTTCTTCAACCGCCGAAGTGTTAACGGTTATTGCTAAAAGAAGCTGTCAAGCTTTAGATTATAGCAATTCTTCTTCTATTGCTTTAGAGTTTGACATGCTGGTCCCCGTTACAGGTTGAAGGTTTTGCGGTATTCCTGGCTGTTTCTTTGATCTATTTCCTATCAAATCGCGTAATGAAAGCTGCTACGAACAGCCATACTTCTAGAATATTTTGCATTAATGCCGGCGTCTTCCAAGGTTCTATTCTTGAACCCACTCTGTTCCTTATTTAACTCAAAAACTTTTTTGATGTCATCAGTTTCCGTGGTATCTATGCGGATAGCACAATTATTTATTCTTGTAATATTAAGTCTAATCGGTTCGGTAAAATCAAATTGACACCTGATCTCAAAGGCACGGTGGAGTAATGGATAGCAACTCGGATTGAGGAATCGGAGAGCCGAGTTTTGATTCCAGTCAGATCCATTACATTTACTTACAAACATCCTGTTCTTCCCCAGCTATGGGTAAATTGCAGGACAGTCCGGGTTCTATAGCCCTGGATGAAAACTGGTCTAGCGCAGAAAGAAATGGTAACCTACTGCGGGAAAAAAAATCTGCCTCGTCAATCATGTATCGAAAGGTACATGATCGCCTAAGCGTGTATCACGCATGGCACATAACTGACTGGTCTGTTGTGAACTGGTGCAAGAAATGGCTTGTTAATTTTAACGCCTCTAAAATGAACTTGATCAATCATTTCAATGAACCTTTTTCGCCTCACATTTTCCACTGACGTGATGTAGAATAGTTATACTGAATTATTTGCTAAATCTGCTGCTACGAAAGTGGGTTCCCTGTGTTTTCTTCGACACTTTTTCTGGTCCAAATCTAATGAACATAAACATTTATAAGTCTACCATTTTCCGGGCATCATCTGGTCAGGTGCTTCTGCTATGTATCTTGAGATTCTTCACGAAATCCAAAGAAGAATCTGAAATGTTATCAGTCCAGACCTAGTATCTTGGCTTCAGTTAACTTCCTTTTGCTGCAACGTAGTTTCCGTTTACCACTTCTATAAATATTTTCTTGCAAAGTCTTCTGATGGGCTTTCCTCGTTCGTACCTCGACTTCACGAATTGAAGCGCAGTACTAGATTGGCAGCTCGGTCTCATCATTTCACCGTTGAAATTGATAGTTGTAACCATAAGTTATATGCTAATTGTTTCTATCTCGCACTTCTTGCCTGTGGGACTCTCTTCCGATTTCTTGCTTTCCTGTCAACTACAATCTTCAAAAATTGAAATGCAATACCAATCGTCAATTTTTGTCTCTTGAATGTTATTCTTTTATTGCACTCTCTGTTTCCTTAAAATCTCAGTAACCCTTTACATTTTAGTGGCTTTATTGTCTTGCTTGGGATGAAATTATTAGAATAATTCAGCGATAATTTAAAATAATATCTGTTTATATTTGTATAAAATCTAAGAAAATGTAATCATAACTTCGAAAAATATTTTTTTTAGAAGAAACGGACATAAAGTAAATATATTTCTTTTTAAATATTAAAAGATATTTTAATATTAAAAACTAGAGTTTTATAATTTTAGGAACGGGAATCTTATTTCAGGCAGCGTTTTTTACTACATATCAGCCTAGTGACGTCGAAAAAATGTTATGGAATGGTCTAAAGAACTGAAAACTATTATCTTAAACTTTATCGAATTATTTAAACAAATGAAAAAAAAAGTGCAAAATTTTTTTTCTTTCTTCTTTTAAGAAACATTAGAAAATTATTTAACTGTTTTTCTCATGGTCGGTTCTATGTAGCTAAGGTGGTTTTCTAAGCGTAAATTAAATGTGGCACAACGTCAAAAGTACAGGGCACCCAGTGAAGATCGAACTCACGAGTCAGTCGTAATGAAGGTAACGAGACAAAATTGTTAACCATTACACAACTTCGAAATGTCCGAAGTGATTTTCTAAGCGTAGCTAAGATGTGGCACAAAGCCGAAAATATAGGACACCCAGTGAGTATCGAACTCACGACACAGTTATAATTCAAATAACGAGACAATAATGCTAACCATTACACCACGTCGAAGTGCTCAAATTGATTTTCTGGGTGTAGCTTAGATATGGCACTAGGCCGAAAGTGTTGAGCACCCAGTGAGGTTCGAACTCACTGCACAGTTGTAATTGTAGTAGGATAAACTCGCTAACCATTGTACCCCGTGGAAATGCTTAATGGTGATTTTTTTAAGCGCAGCTTAGATGTGGTACAAAGCCTAAAGAATGGGCACCTAGTGAGGATCAAACTCATAATTCAATCGTAATTGATCTAGCGAAACAAGCTTGCTAACCATTAAAACACGTCGAAGGACCCTAGCTCTGTGTAGCCCACCTCCCGTCTAGAGTAGAAAATTCAAAGGAACTTGGGACAATGATAAAACAACGCTTGAAAATTGACTTCTTACCGAAAACGTTGTTTATACAGAAAGGTTTAGTGAGGTAAGAGAACTGCTTACCTTTTCTCTCTCCATCGTCGGGTGACCGGCCAGTGGAGAAAAAACATAAACAGCACCTTTATTTCCTAATGACGATTCTTTTGTTTCCTTCTGTAGCGCATTAACCTTCAACAATTAAATGATTCTCTGATCTTTCCTAAAGTAGTTACAAAATTCCTCTCTTTCCCTTCTTCTTATGTGTGCCGTGTGTCTTCAGGACTTAGACGATCATGGCTCTCCACAATTTCCTCTCCTTTGTAGCTCTAAGCCCAGAACTTTCACCGATCACGATGAACGGGTGTTCCCACGGGGAGGGCCCTTGCCTTGAGCGCCTCTTGGGACTTAAACTCAACCCAGACCTCAAGTGGGACTCATCTATACGATCCACCGCCAAAGATGCTGGAAAAATGGTCGGTTCCCTGTACCACTCCAGTAAGTACCTGACTCCTCCTGCTATCCTCTACCTTTACAAGAGCCATATCAGGCCGAAAATGGAGTACTGCTGCCATATATGGGCAGGAGCTACCTAGGCTTTACTTTGAAGTCTCGATAGAGTCCAAAAATGTCTTTTTTTGGGGGGGATGAACTACTTTCCACATTGCAATCACTTTCTCACAAACGAAACGTAACAAGTCTCTTTCTGTTCTTCCGCTATTTCTATGAAAATTGTTCAGACGATCTACATTCCTTAGTTCCACAGAATTTCTAACCTTCACGGCTAAGACCCACTATGCCACGCCAATGGTACCGAACCATCCTCATTCTATTTGTATTCCATTGGTGACCTCTAAGTTCCATTCGAGCAGCTTCTTCCCACGAACCGCTCCCGATTCTTAGCCTGTTCAAGTCCGAGGATCAACCGTTATCTTTCCCACGCATCCCTGTAAAATAGGGCGTCTTACTCTCTGTCTCGAGTGGCTATCCGGCCTTGTACATGGTGACCATCATTGTAGAATAAAACAATATTTCCCCTTAGCATCCCTGTTCTGCCATCCGTTTACACAAGCTCGTGAAAGAGATTTTTCCTTCTGCCTCTCTTGCCTTCAGCGTGTCCTAGGAGTGTTAAATTCTCTAAGCCTTCTGTTCTCATTTCGTGCGAAAGAGATTTTAACTGCTTCTAATATAAGTGTCCTTTTTCTTTTGATATTTTTTACCATTTCCTCGTTATATGTTTCATCTATAATATTCCCAGCATCCTTCTGTCGAAGCAAATTTCTCTTATCTCTTGTCTTCTCTTCATATGGAAATTTCTGAGCATTCATTACCGTGTAGGAGGATTGATATTACATCGTAGTTCAGCACTCTTTTATTTGTTCCTAGTGAAATTTTCCTGTTTCTTCAGACTTTGTTTAGTTTTGGAATGTATCGTCCGATATTCCAGTGTGTCTTCGGATTTCGGTGTCGATACTTTTCGCCGTCTGTCATTAGATATATTAGATTTTGACGTCTCTGATTCATAGCCCAAGTCTTAGGTTGTCCTTAATGTTCATGGCCACATATTCTGCCTTCTTACAATTGATGTTTACTCGTTTCCATTGGTTTTCTTTCATTTCTTCTATGTGCCATGTCCCTTTCGGACGTTGACGATCATGGATCTCCACAATCTCCTTTTCTTTGTAGCTTTTAATAAATTTTGTATTTTTTTATCTCTCCAAAACCCTTTTCTGTCATTCATTTAGTTAGATTGCGCATTGTTTCCCTTCAAACTTTCTTGTGAGTATCAAATCTTCCAAGCACACTTTCCTCATTATGTGCCGTAGAATTTCCAACTGACTCTTTCTTATGTTAGTGTAAATGTCCTTTTTGTTTCCATGTCGTCTAAATCTTCGTCGTTGCTCAAGAGTTCCTTCTGTCGAACCACATTTCTGTTACTTCAAGTCTCATCTTCGTCCGTGAAGAGATTTTCCAGCATTCATTGCCATATAGGGAGACTGATATTACGTAATATTTCAGTACTCTTGTTTTTTGTTTCTAACGAAATTTTTCTATTGCTTAATACATTGCTTAGCATTTGGAAGGTATCTTTCGCTATCTAAATACACCACTGGATTTCAGTGTCGCACTTTCCCTTATTTCTTAAAATACTTCCCAGATATTTAAATTGTTTGATTTTTGGCATCCCCAATTTGTAATCTGCATGTCAGGCAGTCCTTTTTGCTAACAACTATGTATTCTTTAATATACGTTGTTTTCGTGCTATTGATGTTTAATCTCTTTCACTACTTTAGTAATTAAGAAAATAAATTGTACGTAAACATGCTTATTGACACAGA
Organism: Acanthosepion pharaonis; assembly: GCA_903632075.3. Lineage (NCBI taxonomy): Eukaryota > Metazoa > Mollusca > Cephalopoda > Sepiida > Sepiidae > Acanthosepion > Acanthosepion pharaonis. The sequence goes on along the minus strand of CAHIKZ030000336.1, from coordinate 507,085 downwards.
CTAAATAGGTTCATAATAAAATAATAATAATGTATTTAAATCAGCCGGCATTATTATAAATGAAAATGATTCTTGTATCACACTTGTTCCTCTTTAAATATTTTGTGCCAGAAAAACACATTGATTCCTATTATGCCATATCAGACTTTATTATGCAAGGCAATCTTTTCACATTAAAATTAGTATTAGCTAACAGATGTTGGTTAAACATTCGGGATATCAATACGATAAATATATCCTTATTCCCTGCGTATTCCATTGCTGAGATGTTAGCTCCACTCGAACAGCTTCTTCTCGCGAACCGCTACTCCGTGGAATCGATTCCTAAGAGGATGCTTCCCCAACATCTGCGATATTAACCAGTTCAAATCTAGTTCAAATAAACTGTTCCTCTTACTTCTTACTCTGTAATCCTCTACCTGGAGTGGCTCTTGGGCCCTGAACATTATTGTAGAGAATAACATGTAAATTTCAGCTAATAATATCTGTTTTATTAGAGATGTGTCCAATAATTTATTTGGTGGTGTAAGATGTATTATGCACCTAGAAGGTTGTTCATTATATTTTAAACCTCTTTTATTATCCAGTACATGCTTGATGAATATGTGCTCATTGTGGTATATAGAGTCACTGCCTGACAACGCTAAATGACAATGCTCTTCTTTCCGTAGATTTTGTGCTTTTCTGTCCTTTTCTAGACTACTTGACAGTGTGTCCTTCTATTAGAAATGGATTTATAATTCTCCCTGGCCTATTTGTGCAGAAGCAAAATGCAACAGTCTCACCCAGAATTTGAACTCGGCACGCCTATTCAACTTTCAGGGCTACGCTATGCATACATATTGCGTGATAGCTGAAGTAACATTGCTTTCCGGATCATCAAGGCAAGCAAGCAAGCTTCACAAAGATACAAACGAAATTCCCGCCACCATTATTCTGTTTTTGTATTTACACATCCATCTCCAACAACGTGACATGGTTTGACAAAAGGCCAGTTTCAAGTAGGGTATTTAATTTTTCCCCGTCTTAATAGTATGTTTGATCGGTTCGACGAGGTCAAATTGGCAGCTGATCTAAAAAAAAAAATACCTACAATCTTTTGTTAAATGGGGCAAAGAATGGCTTTTTAACGCCTCCAAAATCGTCTGAGATAACCCTTTTTACATTCTATCAACATGACCAGTTAACCTACAGGAGAGTGACGCGTAGCAATTTCTCAGACTAACGTTTTCTGCTGACATGAATTGGAAAGATTATATTGAATCGAGTGCTAGGTCTGCTGCTTGGAAATTTGGTTCATAGTGTCTTGCTAGACAATTTTTCTTTCCAGAAACTATCTTACATATTTATAAGACTACCATTCATCATTGCTTTGAATATTGCTGCCACATCTTATCTGGTGCTTTTTCTATATATTTATAAATTCTTGATAAAATCTAAAGAATCTGCAACGTTAATGCTCCTGCCCTGGCATCTCGGCTTCAGTTACTTTCCCACTACCTTCTTCTATAGTATCTTGCATTTAAGCGCAGTACTATACTGATGGCAAGGTCTCACCATTTTACAGTTGAAGTGGCTAGAGGTAACCGAAAGTTCTATACTAACAGTTTCTTCTATCGCACTTCTTGCTTGTGGAACTCTCTTCAATCGCTCTGATCTTCAATAATTTAATTGAAATGTCAATCGTTATCTCTTGTCTTCTTAATCCTTGTTCTTTTATTGTTCTCTCTTATTAATGGTATTGTTCCTTATATTCTCTTAGTAACGTTGTTTTTTTTCTTTTTCTCATATTCTTTCACAGTCAGCTACCCCTTGTATTTTAGGGGCTTTATTGCCTTACTTGGGGTGAAATGATTAAAAGAAAAGACTGCCTATATGGTCCAAAAATTGCCCAGTCCTCGCAATCAGTCACACACAAATGCCAGTATACTCCGATTCTCCCAATTTGGGGCAATGGGGCAGCTGCTGCTGCTACAGGGTTGGGAAATTCCAGGTTAGGATCCTCCTCTCAGCAAGAATTGAACCAGTTCTATTTATCCTAGGAAACCCACGCCATCATTCACGAGACACCTTACAGCAAAGCGAAGCTCAATTTCTATATATTTGGAAATCCGCATCTCTTTTTGGGGCAATTTACAAACATTATTTTTCCTACCCAAAGCGTAAACAAACTAGTTTTTGTGCAGTTAATATATTTTGGAATCTGATATTATTTCTCATTAATATAAATGTTATTTTTCGTGGGCAGTTAATGGTTCATCAACCTCATTAAAAAAAATATGGATGTCTAAACAACTAAATATAACTTTTATTGAAATAAGAAGTAATATCGGCTTAAAAAAATTAAATGCTTAAAAATATATATCTGCGCATGCGCGTGTGTGTAAGAAATCTTGTTGCGTAAACCGTTACTGCTGAAGTGAGTTCTATCTTCAGCAGGTTCGCTACACACGTGACATTGTTCTCTTCGAAGTCAAGTTTAGTAAATACGAATTTTTCTTTTCTCTCTGCTATTAATCTATTACTTTTACAATTAGTAATATCACTGAGGTTATAAATATCTACATATTTCCCCCTGTCAAATGATGAGCTATCACCTCCGTTCAATGAGAGAAGAACTCCTCTATCAACTTTTGGTTAAAAACAACAACAAAAAAAAACAATGCTTGGATTATTGTCTTACAAATTATTCGATTTTACCGAATAAATTATCTGTTGATTTTTGTGGGTTTTGTTTTTACAATGTGGTCATGGAAATTGTTTTAAATAACGATATATAAAAAGGTTGTGCAACAGTTTTCAAACAGCTTTACTTATTTTTTTTAAACTTAACGAATGACGTATGTATTTTTAACTGGTTGCCATAGATTCGTAATTTCTCTAGATACTCAGTTGTCATTCTTACACCTAAATCTTCTTAATTGTAAATAGTAGAACGCAACTAGAAAATTGGGAACAACAAAAATCGATCATGAAATGTGATTTTCTAAGCGTAGATTAGATTTGGCTCATGGCCGAAAATATGGCGCATCCAGTGTGAATCGAAATCACTACTCAGCTGTAATTGATCTAGCAAGACAGGCTTGCTAACCATTGTACCAAGACAAAGTTTCCAAATGATCTTCTAAGCATAGCCTACATGTGGCACAAGGCTTTAACCTGCGGGGCGTCCTGTGCGGATCGAAATCACTAATCACTCATAATTGATCTAGCGATATAAGCTTGCTAACCATTACACTACGTCGAAGTGCCGAAATAATACAGTGTGCGATCGATAAATTGTCGTTAAAATAACAAAAGATGAAAATAATACTATCTATTTTAACAGTTATATTTACCAAACTTAGACAAAAATATCTTGAAATACTAAAGAGTAAATTTATTCAATAAAATCGCCATTGGCTTCAACCACGGCCTGCAGACGACTTCGGAATCACCTGAAACTCTTCTAAGCAGTCTCTTTATTTAAGTGGGTGAATGCTGCCATAATCCTTGCCTTCAGTTCATTTTTGGTCTTTCAAGGAGTTTTTTTTAATCTCTCGCTCAACTGCACCCCACACATCAAGGGGGTTGAAGTCTGCGGAGTAAGGTGGTCAGACGTAACGGGTGATGTGGCCGCAGAAATTGTCTGACAGCCATGATTGCGTTCTCCCTGTTTGTACGGCATGGTCAGGGTCCTGCTGTCAGACATAGGTTCTTCCAACCGCCACCCTTTTGACCTAGGGCAGAAATACCTTCTCAAGGCACTGCCAAGCAGTACAGCGTGCTGTTTCCAAATTTCTGGCGGAGTGAATTGCGTTATGGTGCTATTTTTGTAATAGATAGTGCCCAACTAACCCTAGTATACGGTGCAGTTGGCAAAATCAAAAACAAACAACGCGTATGCGCGAATTTAAATATATAAAAGGCGACAATTTAACCGTTGGACCTTGTATTCTAAGCTTAGATGTTGTACAAGGCCGAGCGTGTGGAGCACCCAATGAGAATCGAACTCACTACTGTGTCGTAAAAGATCTAGCGTGACAAGCTTGGTAAGCATTGCACCACTTAAAATGTGGATGAAGAAAATCATCTGTCGTCTCGCGGCTGTTTACAGTTAATACTTACCAATCAAATTTGATCTTCATTGTATTTAAGACATAAGCTTGAGGAATCACATCTAAAAGAGGCACTTTGCTGGTCACTCGAACAAAGATATTTCTAGTTCGATCCTTCCTGAGTGACCCAAAATTGTCACTTTATATCATACTCTGTTATCTCTTTATATATATATATATATATATATATATATATATATATATATATATATATATATATATATATATATACCCAAAGATATCTATCATAAAAGTAGAGATTATAAAATTATCGAGGTTTGTCAGTTCAATCTTTTACTAGATACATACCAGTGCCAAACGAAGCTCAAATTATTTAGAAATTCTCTTTAGCAAATTAATCTGATAACTGACCCACTACTAGAGCGTTTTATTCACTAATTTCAGCATCTCAGATCCCAGCGCCACTATTAGATGACATCAATGAGATATAGTTTCTTTCTCTTATTCGTTTTGTCATAGGATAGAGGCAGACGTGGTATCATCGATTCTAGAAGGCAACCGGTGGAAGAACTTCAGGGCAATATATGCCCGATCGTCAGCCTAGAGTTCTTCCACGTGCAGTGTTATCCCGTCTTTCGAACCTGGTTATGAGAAGCCTATCGCCGCTTAAAAATTCCTGCCGAAATCGCGCCGTTTTGGTCTTATATCCAAAACTTAAACAAAGACTGTCAGAAGACCAGGCCTACGAGGTATTCTGTCCAATCACTGACCATCCTGGCCCAACCTCCGCATTCTGTAACACGTGTGATCGTAGAGTCATTACGCTGCTGGGCACTTGACAGTGACTCGGTGTGTAAAACGTATCAGCACTTTACTCTTCCTGAACCCGTCTGCCGACTTTGCACCGTTTTGTTTTCATATCTAAAACTTAGATAAAGACAATCTATCTCTATCAGAATACCATGTCCACGGGGTATACTGTCCAGTCAATGACCATCCTGGTCCAGCTTCCGAATTTTGTGACAACCCCCACCTCGAATGAGTGGGGAGCAACAATGGAATGCTAAAAAAACACTTTTGAAAGAAGAAATCACCAACATAAAAAGCGACAGAGCAATAAAGATGGATTTCAAAGTTAAATCACAACCTATTTTCCGGTAGTACAGATATAAACATTTCCAAATCTAAGAAAATATATTCTTGAATGATTTCATCCGTTTGCGACAAAGCATCTTTAAGAAAAAGGATTTTTCTCCCTACCTCATAAAAGATAAACTTCATGAAAACAGCTTGATGTTCATCATGGCATATGAATCGCACTCAGAATTCAAACATCGCATATTTCAAAGTTGAGAAAAAAAAAGCTCTAAACTGAACGACTTTTATGAGTCTGACTTTGATACAAACCTTTATTAATAAATATCGTTTTACAGCTTTTAAGTTAGAGATTTTATATTTTTTCGCAATTTCTTTTTAACAATGTTTAGTTATTATTTGTGATAATTTTGATATTAGAAATTTAATTTGTTTGGCTTGAGACAAAGTGAGACGAAAATATCTTTTGAAATCACAAAGAAAGGTGATCTTCAAAAACATTTAAGAACCGCTCGACTATGATCAATAGTTACTTACTTTAAGCTGAAAGATAACGTTTACTATATCTTTTCAATCCTTTCACCTCAAGCAAGGCAATAAATCTACTAAGATACAAGGGATTGCTGAGTATGAAAGAATATGAGAAAAAGAAAAAAAACTTTATTAAGGAGAGAGGAAAATACAAGACTAGAAATTAAGATGACAGATGATAGCATTACATACAAATTTTTGAAGGTCAAAGTTGTTTGGAAAGTAAGATACCGGAAGAGCTTTCCACAAGTGAGAAGTGCGAGAGAAGAAACTGTTAACATAGAACTTACGGTTATATTAAGCAAATTCAACTGTAAAATGATGAGACCTAGCTGCCAATCCAGTACTGAGCTTAAATTCGTGAAGTCGAGGTACCAAAGAGGAAAGCTCATCAGAACAATTCCCATGGAAATATTCAGAGAAAATGCTTGAAGATTCTTTAAAAAGAAATATCTAAAAAAAAAATATGTTTTTATATATTTATGGTAATTGTTCTGATCAGCTTTTATCTTTGGTAGCTGCAAAGAGAAATAAATTAAAGTCTATATTCACAATAATTGCTAGTCAATATTTTGTCTTTCCAAAAATAACATATCCAAATATTACAAATCTCTAGCTTAATACACAGGATTTTGATTATATAAGGCTTTAACTCGTTAGTTATGACGCCCTGTAACGAAATGTAGTCTAAAAAAGCTCTTTTGAAACGTGTCTTAAGTACCAATATATATGCGATATCTTGTGAGCCGTATTTTATTTTAAACTTTGTGTTTAATGCTTAGTAATCTTGTATGGAATAACACGTTGCTAAAATCAGAAATAGTTAAGAATAGTTTCATAACGTTGAAGACATATTTCCACATTATTTTTATTTGTATTAGAGAATTGCACATCAGTGACTATGAAATATCACAAACGTATACACGCGGAAAAGTTTTCAGTTCAGAAATAAGGCTTTCACCTCAAAGCCTTACTTTTCATCGTTTACTTAGATTTTGAGAAGTAATTCTGACTGAGAATTTACAGATGGTCTCATTAGTTTTATTAGCTTTGTTCGGTAAGTATAATATTTACAAGTAGAAAACCACTACTGCAGAGATATACTCGATTCAGGAATATAGAAAATATTAAAATCATATCATTTTTATAACGAAAAATATCTTACTGTAAAGAGATCTTGAATAAGAAATATAGCAAATATCATTAAACTTATATCAATTTTATAAGGAAAAATATCTTGTAAAGAGATCTTGTATAAGAAATATAGCAAATATCTTTAAAATAATATCAATTTTATAATGAAAAATATCTTGCTGTAAAGAGATCTTGTATAAGAAATATAGTAAATATCATTAAAATCATATCAATTTTATAAAGAGGAATCTCTTGCTCTTGCGAAATAATTGTATTAAATACGTGGCTTATATTAAATGCAGAGTGACACCTTGTTTTAAACCAGGCTAAGTTTAGGTTATTTTGAAACAGAGTTAGCTTGATCACCTAAATTAAAACGATTCTTGTAATGAACGATTCCTCTCCAATTCGGTCTTTACAAATATATTACACCAAATATATCTTTGTTCAGCAAATGCATTATATTGATTGACTGGAGCAGTAGTTTTCAAACATTTCTCTCCTACTTAATATTCCGAAAAAGTATGTGTGGAACCCATAAGTGTTTCATGTTGTTTAAGTAATTAAAATAAACCTCCACAAGTTTTCAGAAATAAAATTCATTTTGAAAAATAGGTCTATTCGAAAAGGGAAATGAAAGTAAGACATTAGGATGAATAAGACATAATTTTCATTTTATACATATTCTAAAAATCTCTTCGAAGTCTTATTTAATAGTACACAGCTTCATTCATACAGCCAACTCAGGTTTGAGTCAATTATTGTGATTAAAATATCTTAATTTAATAGGAATTTAAACTAAAAGATCTATTAACGTAAATTGTGGCGTAGAAGCCGAGATTTCAAGCCTAACAAAATCTTCACAAAACTTGGGATCGACTTATATGGCGAATGTAAAATGCCAGCCTTTACCATCGAATTGTAAACATTGGGACAGCCCTCAAAACAAATAGCTGCATACCACTTACCATACCTCCAGCTGGCTGCCACAAATATATCCCACCAGGACATATTTAGCATATTAACACATAGATTAATATAAAAAATAATAAAATAGTAATATAAATTCAATATTCTATTAATGCTACACCATGCATCACCTCCAAAAGCTGTTACACTAAGTGTAAACACTGATCAAAGCGCCGTTAAACTCAGGAAGCCATTCTGACAACTAAGAACGTTATGCGTGTCATCTGCGCAATTTCTGGATAGCTATGATAGTTTAATGGTGCATAATGGCAATTTATTGAATACGTAAATACCATAAAAGCATAATTACCGTGCAATTATGGTACAAAATTATTTAAAGATTACTTAAAAGTTACCATATTCTCTTCATGATTAAAAACTTAATTCTAAGATACCGCGTAATTTTAAAAACATTACGGAAATTCATAGAATCGACCTATACGGCAGGTAACTTAGAATTTTGAGCTAAAAAACTTGAGGTCGACTTGTACGGCGCAATCTATGAAGTTTTTATATATACTACAATTTCTTATTACGAAATGGACAAAGTCCGACAATTATTTTAATATATTTTATTGTTATACGTTATTTATATAGAGACAAAATGTAAATGCTCTGTTTATAATGAACAGTATTAACAACACTTAGCGGTCTGAACGTCCGAAAAATTTTCATAGAAAATATGTATCCTCCGACAGGAATCGAACCTGTATCCTACACGGAACCATCATAAAGTCTGACGTGCTATACCAGTTTAGCTACAGAGGAAGCATCTGGTTAGCAAAGTCAATTTTACTGTTTTTAAACTATAATTTTCCATGATTCCCCTCGAACGTTCATATCAGCTCGAAGTTTATCTATACGTAAACAAATGACGTCACACACTACGAAATATAAATAACGTATAACAATAAAATATATTAAAATAATTCTCAGACTTTGTCCATTTCGTAGTGTGTGACTTCATTTGTTTACGTTTAGATACGCATCGAGCAGAGATGACTGTTCGAGGGAGATCATGGAAATATGTAGTTTAAAAACAAAAAAAAACCGACCTCGCTAGCCAGAAGCTCCTCTGTAGTTAAACTGGTATAGCACGTCAGGCTCTGTGACGGTTTCGTGTAGGATGCAGGTTTCTATGAAAATTTCTCGGATGTTCAGGCCGGCAAATGATTATTATAAACAGAGAATTTACTTTAATATTTGTATCTATAAAAATAACGTTTAACAATAAAATATATTAAAATTTCTTATTACTATTATAAACGTTATATTTAGCGGGTAAATTCTTTTGAGTTTTGACCTCTATGTCTTTATACAGTTAAATTAATGTTCACCTGCCTAGATATAGAACAACTTATTCAAGAAGATGTGCCAGATTTTAATTACAATTTTTGTCTCTGGGTTGGTAGACATTAATTTCATTGTTCATGAAACTGGAATGTCAGCTCAAACACATGTACCCACGAAATATTACATTTAAAGCAACATGAAATAATGTTTTTTGGCTTCAAACAATTTTTTGCATCAGATAAGACTTACATCCAAAAACAAAGGTGCGTTTTGTTTTTATTTTCCTCTTCATCTTTCCCAATAGGATATTCCTTTAGCGGTCTCTTGCACTGGTTTTACGGACTTCTCAAAATCAGCATACCACTCTTTAAGAACAGCTGCACTACAACAACGATGGTTCAGCTACAGATTAAACAACTAAATTTCGTGTAATCGTTAGCAAGCTCGTCTCGCAGACAAATAACACTGTGTAGTTAGTTTGATACTGACTGACTGTCTTAGACTTTTATGCACTTATTCTAGCTAACAGGGGGCGTTCTTGCGACGTTGCAGACTGGTTGTATTTTGGTTGGGGTGGGTGATATGAAACGTTGCGATGATCTTACTGAGAAATAGTTTCAATTAACTATTTTTCAGGCTCCAAATGAATCGCTCACCCCCAACATTGCCCGTCCTGGGTACGACAATAAACTACATCCGGCAGCAAGATCAGAACATTGGAGGTTTTGAGGAGCGTTGAACCACCTCTTAACTGTCGTTATTCCCAGGTTTACACTAACCCGAAGTGGTAGCACCTGTTAGGGTCCCAGCTGTGGGAAAATAAAAAATCAATAGTTCATTTTATATTAAAATTATCAGCAATACATTTTCATACGAAAAGAACAATCAACACAATACTAAAAATTTTTTTAAAAAATACATCTTTATAGTAAAATTACCAGCAATACATTTTCCTAAAAAAGTTATCAGCAGTACATTTTAACAGTGAAATTACCAGAAATGAATTTGTATTTTAAATTACCAACAATACATTTTATCGACTACATATTATTTAAAAATATACCTTTACCTGAAAGTATAAAATTATGTAGAAATTATCTGTAGTTGAAGGTGTAAAATTGCATTCAAAATATTTAGATCTCGGTATTAAATAACCCATGGAGATGTTGATATGCCGCTAAACAAAATCAACCAACCAACATTGTCACAACGTTAATGTAACATTGCGAAATGCTATCACTAAAAAGTCCCACAATTTTCATTTATTACATCAGAATAATTTTTCTTTGCTTAACAATATATAAGCAAGTGTAAATGGATAAAATCCGACAGAATGTAGAAATTTTGAAAAACAAACAAAAATCCATAAATGTATAAATATATAGAAGATATATAATTTCTTTACGTATATTTCTTTATTTGGATCTCTAATTTACACGATGAATGCGCGCTCTAATAAATTCCTAGAATTTATCACTCATTTTCTGTTAATGTAACGTTACAAGACAACAATATAAGTTAACATTGCGGCCATATTGTCGGAAGTCGAGAAGTGAACTTTCTTGCAACCTCTAATGTAACGTCGTAACAACGTCATTTTTAACAGGGTTATAAATTTACAAGTAATTAATATTTTATCTATAGTTCTAACATTTAAACTGTACAGAATGTTAATGCATTTTAATGATTTGAAACAAGTCTCGTAAGCGTATATCATTTCGATGGGTTAGCTTAAAGTACAGAAACATTGACTGAGAAACAAAAAGAATAGAATAATGAATAGTAAATAACGTTCGGTTATTAATGTTTCAATGAATTCCTAACGTTCATTTTTTTTTTTTTTTTATTTCTTTTCTTTTACAGCACCCTGTTCAGCCCAACCGCCAACTATTGAAAACGGAAGAAGAGTTTATATTGGCTGGAAACATGGCGACCGCGCCAAATACAAATGTTTTCAAGGTTTTCGTCTCCGTGGAGACCTTTATATGACCTGCAGATATGGACGATGGGTTGGCTCGAGGCCCTACTGTGAAGAAGGTAAGATAATTGTTAAAATAAGCGAAAATAAACAACAAAAATTTCTATTATCTAAACATTCTATCTTTAAATTAATTAATTGATTTTTTTTTTAACTGCAGAAATGGCCAAATCATCATATTATAATCATGATTATAGCACTTCGACGTAGTGTAATTGTTAACAAACTTATTTCGCTAGATCAATTACTACTGAATAGTGAATTTAATCCTGAATGGGATCCCCATAATTTCAGCTTTGTGCCATTTCTTAACTACTCTTAGTATACAACCATATTATAATTCTGATTGTGTCTTAGTTCCCTACTTAGTGATTTAGTTAACTAGTTAATGCGTACGTTATGCAATGTTACTACTTCAAATAAAAAAAATAGCCCATTCCTGTTTAATTTCGAGGATAGACTGGAAAACATTTTCTTCTAGGAAAAAAAAGAAAGAGGGGGTTTCAGTGTGCACACATCGCTACTGAATGTGACACGAGGTAAAGGTTTAAACTGAGCTTAACGGCAATACCGTGGAAAAAAATGATCGAGCTTCCTCGGCACTTATCTTTCTGAGGACGCCTCAAGCGCTGAGTAATGACCCCCCAGGCCCCTCGAAGGAAAGATACTGCCTGGGAGGATGCCCCTTGAGCTATTATTATTTTCAATTCGCACGGCCTAAATGACTGAAAGGTTGAGATGAAAGAGAGGCGATAACACTCTCATGTGTTTAATGTCTGCTTCAGAAAATATTGTGTTAAAGTTGCTAAGCTCAAATATTAAACAATGCGATAGGGGAATTTCTAGGATATTTTATTGTCGTAAAACTCGCCATGACCTTATTCAATCATTGACTTAAGAATTAACATTCATCAGAAATTTAATACTGGAAAAATTCATGTATTTCTAGTTTTAATTAATTAATTTTACTTCGTAAACTGTCAGTCATTAAAGGTTATAAGCTGAATAAAATGCTTATTACTTTCACGGCTGCATTGTTATAGCATTGTTGACTGGCAGTGCTGGCTCATTTTGAGGAAAATCTGAAGTTAATATTTATTGGAAATAAATGAATATAAAGACACTGGTGCCGATTCTGATGAGCGCCACTATTTTCCTTCCGATCGGATACTGTGAAATACAACCAATGCCCACAACATACGAAATAATAGAAATAAGTCATAAATTTTTAAACGGATTTTAAACGACTATATAGTTATACTTGTTTCTATGAATTCCTAGCATAGCTAGTTAATAATTAATAATACAAAGTCTAGAGCTAGTTAATAATTAATAAATTATTAATAAACTCTAATAAACACTAGAGCTAGATAATAATTAATCATACAAACACAGAGCTAGTTAATAATTTATAATACAAAACACTAGAGACATTTTGCGAGGTCTTAAAACACACACACACACACACATATATATATATATATATATATATATATATATGCGGTGACAGAAAGAACGCAATCTTCAGTCCACGAAGGTTGAATATATAAAACATAACGAGAATTAACAAGTGGTGTTCTCTGATCTTTTGATGTTGAAACATTTTAACAATAGACTAAAAATTAAATTCCTAAAAAAATGAATATGCCTGCTAAAAGAATAATACATTGTCTCTTTAATTTAACAAACTCCTGCAAAAACCAAAAATACCAATTTCTGCTACAACCAAAACTGTGAAGACAATAAACGGAGTGAGTCAAAACGATTGCACAGTTTTACATCTTCATTATAGACGCCATGTCTGTCCCTGACTTGATGAAAACGTTCCCGGAAAGTGGATCGAAATACCGCTATCCGATTGTGCGGTCAGCATACTCCAAAATATAAAAACTTCAAATTTCTTTTTGGAAGGGATCAAAGTCCTTTTTTATTTGGGAAAGGCCTTGTACCGTTCAAAAACTGAAGGCTTAAATCACTGCCAACTTTGAGGAAATTGCTATCGTGCAGATGTACCACTATGTGACTACTCAGATACAATTGTATATTGCAAAAAAGACAGGACACTTTAAACATTGCAATTAATACAGCTTGCTGAAGTTCCCTGATAATTCCCCAGCAAATAAATGTTTAGATAAACAAATCTGTTACTGATTTCTGCCTTCTTTCACACAGTAAAATTTACGGACTCAATCACTTTCCGTCATCGTAACGTAGCTTCCCTTAAATATTTCCATGGTTATTGTTCTAATGAAAGTTTCTGTTCGGTAACTCGACTTTTAGAATTTAAGCACAGTAGTAGATTGGCAACTGAGTTTCATATCTTTACAGTTAAAATGGCTAGATATAACCGTAAGTCCTATGTTAACAGTTTCTTCACTTGCATCAACGGCTTGTGGAACACTCTGCTGGCCTCTTGATTTATTTTACAGTGTAAATTACCAGATTTAGCTGTAAATTCTATGTTAATGGTTTCTTCTCTCATATTTCACGTTTGTGAAACTCTTGCTTTCCAGTCAACATTGAGCTTTCAAAATTTAAATGCAATATCAATCGTCATTTTTTCTTCTTAATTCCAGTTCTTTTATTGTTCTCTCTCCTTAATAATGTCTTCTTTTTCTAATATTCTTCCACACTCATTCAGTAACCACATTGCGTCTTAGTGGCTTTATTACCTTGCTTGGAATGAAATGATTAAAAACAATACATAATACAAATGGCCATCAATCAACTGACGGTCGTAAAAACTGAAATCAGGCGTTATTGTTGATTCAGCAGGTATTTTCTTGCAATATGAAGTACGATTTGATTTAGCAAGGGAAGTTGTCAGATTGAACTGTTGCTTTTAAAATATTTTATCAATAAACTAAAAATCAATTACTTTATAATCGGATTTTGGCACGAACAAATTCTTCGAGTTGCAGACAATCCGAATAATTGTAAATCTACTTCCTATTCTTGAAATAAAATTTTATTTTTATTAATTTATTCATTTTTCCTATCCTTTTCGTGCCACCCATTCCTGTTGAATTATGAAATATCTTTATGCTGTCTTATAAACAATATAAATTGGAAATTTCGCCTGGTACATTTCAGAAAAGTCGGACACACAAAGCCACGTTGCCAATCTCGCTTGTTTATCGTGAGATTATGTTTCGTCCGTCTGTTCCTCCATCGTTCAGCTCCAATTGTCGCTAAAATATTTAATCTGCAAACGTGAACAAGTTAGTTCAAACGTGAAAATGATCAAAAGAAGAGACAAGTAAATAAGGCAATGATGGCTGCTCAATCGCACCAACTGACAGTTTCACCAGAGCGCAGCACGAAAGTGGTTTTTGAGCCAAACCAAAGATTCATACTCCTTGGCAGATTGTTATGAACTAAAGTTGACTTTGAAATCATTTTCGACTACTGATAACCATTGTTGATCAGATTTTAACAAGCAAAGCCCCTCCTTTAAGCTTTTTCCCTCAATTCCTGACCAAAGATATCTATTAAACTACATCATTTTAAACAATCGAAGGTGAATGATTTATACAAGACTAGCCTCTCCTTGATAAAAAAAAATTAATCACACAGACCCGATTTTCCCGATAGATAGATAGATAGATAGATAGATAGATAGATAGATAGATAATGAAACAACTGAGATAGCTAGATAGATATGAATAAAGACAAAAGGAAAATTGATCTTAGCCGACACGTTTGGCCCGCTGATGGACCACATAAATACATTCGATAAGTTTTCCTTTTATCTATATTCATATTGTCCTTTACAGATATAGTCTATCTTGAATTTATATATTATATATATATATATATGTATGTATATATATATATATATATATATATATATATATATATATATGATATCTGAAATTTTACAGACTCACAACACACGCATAACAAACACACACACACATATATATATATATATATATATATATATATATATATATATATATATATATATAAGTGTATTACTTCAAAAGTTATTAGAGTGGATATTACGTATTTGGAATATTGATGGGTAAAAATGCTCAATTTCCAAAATATAATCCGTGTAATCATAAGAGTAGTCACTGAGCTAAACGCCGAGTGGCAACAGTCTGTTTCGAGCCTGAAAATAGATTTCAAGTCGCCAGTCGGCGTTCAACGCAGTTTCTATTCTTTCTTTACACTGTCCTTTAATGATCGGAAACTGTTTAAATGCAAGTAGCATGGATTAGACATCGCCTAGCAAATATATTTATTACATAACTGATATACAAGATTTCAAAATATTATCTAAGATTTGGATATTACATCCCTGAGATGGTCACTACGACAAAGGAAACATGTACGAACTCGCTCTCGCATTTCAAACACAGAGCGTCTTAGCATATCAACTGTGTGGAGGTTCCCCACACCGCTGTGGAACAAAAACAAAATATACAGTTTCAAGGTATTGCTCAATATCAAAGATAGAGCGTATGAAAATATAAATATAAAAGTGGGGGTCTAAGGTCAACACGTGAAAGTTTGTTTTAACCCAATCTTCAGGATATATATATATATATGCCTGATTGAATAAATTGCAAATTTATTTATGAATGCTTATTTTGATGATAATCCTTTCATATTCATGAATATTTTTCCGTATATTACCATTGAGAATAACTTTTATTTATTTTATTTATCACTGTTACTGTGCATTTCTTGCCTTATTTAATTGTACTATACGGAAAAATACTCGTGAATATGATCAAAATAAGCAGGCATAATGTTTGTAATTTATTTAATTTGACATGACTAAAAGATAACCTGCTACTTATCGATATAGACAGTGTGTAGCAATCAACACTGCATGGTGACTGTACGCGCAAAATGACTTTGAGGCGCGAAATGAAAAGTTACAATGCAATGTTGGTGCCAATGTCCACTCTCTCTCTCTCTATCTCTCTCTCTCTCTCTCGCGCGCACACACACGCGCTTTCTCTCTCGCGAGCTTTCTATCTATCTCGCTCAACCTACACACGCACACATACATCCCAGCTATAGATATTATGTTTTCTCAAGTACCCAGGGAGGTCAACTAAATAAATATTGTTTCAAGTAAACGGAGCGTCTACTTAAATACGGCTATCCACTAAAAAGAAAATCTATTAATTCATTTTATACACAAACACATATATCTATATATACATATCTATATCTATAATATATATATATATATATATATATATATATATATATATATATATATATATATATATATATGTCTAATGCCCATTCGTATCCAGATATGCCTATCTAGTAGGGCGGGGAACCAAGCCAGGCACATTTGTGTTTGTTCAACACACATAGAACCCACCTGTAGTTTATACTGCAAATATGCGGACATTAGTTACATTTTCCGGGAGAGATGCCAATATCGACGGATCCCAAATCAGTCCATCAATTTCACATACGATGATTGGGTCAACCAGGACATGGCACTTTTCAAATGTGCCACGCATTGTGATCAAGACGTCATTTTATTTGAGTCTCATGGTCGAAATCCGAACGTTCTAACCACTCTACCACCTGCCGACCCTACCCACTTCACTTCATACATATATATATATGTGTGTGTGTGCGTATATACATACATATATATATATATATATATATATATATATATATATATATATATATATATATATATATATATAATAATATATATTTTATATATATTATTTATCCAAAATTTTAAAAAGCTGCGTGAAACCCAGGGTCACAAACTCACATCAATTCAGTTAAATATATATATATATATATATATATATATATATATATATATATATATATATATATATATATATATATGCAATTCAACGTTCGTAACATTTTAATTTAAAAGAGGAATCAATACAAAGTAGAGCAATATGCTTTATTCTAGGACATTACATCGAAACTCATGTGAAAATCGCTACACAAATGCAGTAGTGTTTTTATGCGTATGAACGCATGTCATCAGGCGATTGTGAATTATAAATTGGATAATTTACAATCTCCTGATGAGATGCATTTTATGCATCGAAACACGACTGCAAATGTGTAACGATTTTAATATGTTTTTCGATGTAATATCCTAAAATAAAATAACATATATATATATATATATATATATATATATATATATATATATAAGAACATTGAACTCAACATCTAGAGGCCTCCTATGTTGACCTCAGTATTCACTTTTATTTTACATACGCTCTATCTCTGATATTGAATACTTTAACCTATAAATATAGTTATATATTTCTTCATATATATATATATATATATATATATATATATATATATATATATATATATATATATATATTGAAATACGGACTGAAGATAAATTTGAGTGTATGCTAAAAGCTTTTATCCCGACCCACTTTGCCAAAATCAGCTCAGACAAAATATTCACTATTTACTTTTGAATTCCTTCTTGGTCTATCCGAAAACTTTTCAGCACCCCCGAGTAATACTTTTCAACAATGCCGTGTCTATGCTTGGCCGCCTATGAGTATCTTCTTCAAATAGATCTGAAGCACCATTTCTACTTGTTAGCACGTCAGTCTACATGCAAAGACAATAGACTTACATCAACCAATAAGACTGGCGCGTTGAGATTTAAATAGTTGCTATGACGATTGTTCCCTCTAGGCATTTAACGTTAGCATTTAAAAATCAATAATTATAAACAATAATTAAAAAGAAGACAAAAACCTCATTAAAAATAATATATTTCAAATTATCTTTAGCGGGTCTGCATATGACCGCTTCTACTAGTGTCTGCTTCAATGCAACGACAAATAAATGCGTATGTATGTGCGATAACAGTCATTTTTATTATGCTTTCTCGGGTGAGCAAGCCGGTACTGATTAAAAACCTAAAAAGAAAACCAGGCGTCTATTTCTACCAAAGGCATCCACTAAAAATAACATAGTAAAAATATTGGATTAAAATAATTCCACTGATCTTTAGAAATTGGTTTGTTTACGCTATGAATAAGAAATCTAGCAGATCCGGGATTTTGCGAAAATGGGTATTCCTTAAAAGGGTAAATAAAACCCTGCTCGGGTATAATGTGGTCCGTGGCCGAGAAGTCTAAAGCACATCGGATCAAACGGCGATTTCGCCTACAAAAGTGGATGCAGGTTCGAACCTAGCCACTGAGTATATTTTCTTAATTTTTCTCGTGTGTGCACTGTTTTAGATAAAAAAAAAAACGGGACGTCTATTTTAAACACCTGTATCCACTAAAATTAGCGTTTGTATATATATATATATATATATATATATATATATATATGTATGTATATATATATATATATATATATAGAGAGAGAGAGAGAGTCAGAGAGAGAGAGTCAGAGAGAGAGAGAGAGTTAATGCTTCTGAAGATAAGATAAACTGGTTTAAAAATGACAACTGCCAAAAAATTCTTAGTTCTTACCGACACATTTCGTCTTCCGACTTTATCAAGGCAAGCCATGAAAGCGAAATGTTTTGTAGCCATTTCACTTTCATTGCTTGCTTTGAAAAAGTCGGAACGCGTCGGCAAGAACTAAGAACCTGACAAATTAACCAATTGATTCAGTTATGAATTTTGTGCGATAATCTTAAGTGGCACTTAAGACCAGCTAATGATTTGCAAAGGAGGCCGAATATGAAGCAAGACTGAGGTCACTGTTAGATTGGCTGACCTTTTAGATCTTGCCCTTACTTCTTAAAGACGATTCAGACTAGTAGATTGAAAACCGCTGAGTCCATTAAAACACGTTGATCTCCACTCTACCCGCTACAAGGCTAAGCGCTCGAGGGTGTTATGAAGTATATGGACAGCTGACAAGTTGCTCTTCAGCTTGTCTTTGTATCTAAACCATGGGCGTCCTAGATTCCTCTTGCTACTGGCTGTTCATTAGGATCTTGAGTATCCTGTCATCAGACATTCTCAAGACAATGACCAGTTCACTGCAACTGAGACTGTGCGTGGAAAGTCTCTATTCCTCCAATATTACACCTGTTAAACAGATCTACACTGTATGTCCTGTCTTGAAGTCTAACTCCACAGATGGTACCCAGAGAGCTCTTATGAAATAGATCCAGCTGGCGTATATGGTACCTGTATAGAGTCCACGACTCTGAGCCGTACAAAAGGATATCAAGGACAACGGCTCTGTATACCCGAATTTTCATATCCAGTCGGATACCCCGCTCATCCCACATGCGATGGTGAATTTTGCCGAAAGCACTGGTAGCCTTAGCAGTCCGATGCATGATTTCATCATCTATTGATCCACGGTAGTTGACTTTGCTATCAAGATAGGTGAAAGACTTTACATATTTCAGGGGTTTGTCTTCTACTTTCTATGTTCTCTTTGAAAATTTGTAGACTGGTGGTTTTTGTTTCACACCACGGAATTGTTTCGGACAAGGTTGGTGCACTACATCAGTTTTCTTTATGCTAAATGTAAGACCAAAGGCTTTACATACAGCAGAGAAACGAATTATTAGATGTTGGGCCTCTTCAGAGGATTTCGCAACAAGAGCATCATCATCAGTAAACAAGAAATCACGGACAATTTGTGTACGAAGTTGGGTCTTGGCTTTGAAGCACTGATGATTGAAGAGACCCCCAACTGAAACTTGACACCGCGCTCTTTGTCGGTATCACCGAGAAGAAACGGGCAAAAATGACAGAGGTTATGACACACCGTTTCTTGGTGACGTTCGTGACATCAAAAGATTCTGACATCATACCATCAGACTCGATATTAACTTTCATTCCTTCATGAAAGGAAAGGATCACCTTTAGCATTTTTTCTGGGATACCGAGTTTCCTCAAGACTTGCCAAAGAGCCTCTCGAGTACAACTCCTGATTTTTCTTGCGAACCTTCTCTGCAATTTGACGAAAAGAAAATATCATGTCAATTGTGCTACGACCAGATCGAAAACCTCACTGTGATTCAGGACAGATGTCGTCAACCAGGTGTATAATGATTCTGTTTAGAATCAGTCTAGCTAGGATTTTGCCTGCAATTGAAAGTAGTGATATCCCCCCGATGATTATCACAGACACTCCTGATACCCTTGTTTTTGTAGAGGCGTTTGATAGAGGCGCCTTTATAATCCTGTGGGATACAGCCTGCCTTACATATCTCCACGAAAATATTGGGCACTATGCTTATGCACTTCGGTTGAAATAGAGTCCTTAGGAGTAGGCGATTTTCCAGATTAGATCTGCTTGATAAATCACTTTCCTCTTGATAGGTAGGTTCAAAAGACAACTCCGAAATTTTTGGATATTGCACAATTGATGTGATGGCTTCCTCATCAGTAACGGAAGTGGTGTTTAACACAGTTTCAAAATGCTCTTTCCAGCTATCCAAAATGTCTGAATTATCCGTCAAGTGAGTTTCACCATCTACCGTGGAGATTGGAGCAACACCGAAAACGCTCTTGAGGTCAGCATAGAAAGCCTTTACATCCTTTCTATCTGAAGCTTTTTGGAGTTCAATGGCTTTTTCAGGCGACCATCGCTCTTTCATAGGTTTGAGAGCTCGTTGGACCTGACTTTTAAACTTCTTAAAAGTGATCTTCTTAGAGGACGAGTTCATGTCCTCAATCCACGTTTTATGAGAAGAGTGCAATTGATCTATAAGCTCCTGAACATCTGTATTATTGTCATCGAACCAGTTTACGATGTGTTAGGCCGAGAACCTCCAAGGATGCAGTATGTGTTGCATCCCGCAGAGCCTTCCAAAATGATTCGATGTCATTGGTAATGTTTACAGAATCAAGTGCAGCATCAAGTTTGTCAGAGAGTTCAATTTTCGTTTCAGTAGATTTAAGAGGCAGTACGTTAATGCGCTTGGGCGCAGTAGATTTTATATTTTGCTTTTTCAGATGCAGTATAGTCTTACTCCGAAGTAGAGCGTGATCTGACAGATAGCAACGCTTGATATTAAAAATCTTTTATGTCCCTTCTTCTGGCGATGACGTAGTCAATCAGATGCTAGTTTTTCGACCGAGGGTGCATCCATGTGGCCTTACGGCAGCTGGGTTGCTGGTAGAAGGTAATTCCTAGCAGATAGTGAGAAGGCGTAATCCATTCGAATTCACCTGGCCAATACCATGGCGACTTAAAACGCCCTTCCAAGAATGATACTCATTGCCAACAAGAGCATTGAAGTCACCTGTAAGGATTAATTTATCCTTATCTTTATCCTTATGTTGGCCTTTGGAGATGGAGATCATAAAAATCATCTTTTTCGTCCTGCTCTGATCTACCCTTAGGTTGGAGCTAGCACTCCAGATTTTGTGTTAATGTCATTATACGATCTGATTCACCTTTAGGTCAGAAAGGTCTAATTTGATGGCGAAGCCAAAACCAGATTGGCTTCTTTTTTTTCTTCTTTTTTTTTTTGCCAGCCCATAAAAATACGTATCCACCTTTTTCTTCCCTAAGTTGGGAATTGCCAGCCAGACGTGTTTCACTAATGGCCGCTATGTCGGTGTTATACTTCTTCAACTCGAGAGATACAAAAGCTGCACCAGAGCGTAAAACTGCTCTTGTGTCTCTCGAGTTGAAGAAGTATAACACCGACATAGCGGCCATCTTAATGCGGTGATGAATTCTATGTCCATATTGTCGATATCTTCAACTGATCTATCTCCGATATTGTGTCCTTTTCCCCTATGAATATAGCAAATATTAAATAATATAATATGTGTGATATGTAAATATAAAACAATATAATGTCACTATATAATACTTTAAGTGCATTTGTAAATTTTTCTGTAACATCAATTGTCACTAACGCAATTAAGATAACTATAGTTATCTCCCTTTTCTTGTCAAGTTATTTACAACTTTATATATTTAGAGACATGTGATACCTTCTAATAATACTAAAAACAATCAAATCAACCTTTTAATGGCGTAGATAAAGTTATATTAACAGAAGATTCTATAGATTCATCAAATAAGCGATCGGTTTTATATTGCTATTATGTAATAAAATGATACATCAATTTTATATTAATTAGCATAACACTAGCTCCACACAAATACTAATATAAGTACTCATTAGTTTTATTTTACTTTTTGCTTTAAATTGAGCACTCTTCGTTTTAACTCATAGTTAATAGACTCTCCCACCTAATATAAGTATGATCGGACGACAGTAGTCGATGTCGGACGACAGTAGTCGAATACGAAAGTAGTCAGCGACCCAACAAAATTACTCTTCATAATACCTATTATATCAAGTTCCTAACGTTTAGTACATCAAACCTATTTAGGACCGATTTAGTACAAATACAAGCCTCCACTGCGAAATAACTTCACAACAACTTTGGCGACGAGGATTCGCACTCATACGGAGGAAGAAAAAATTCGCTCACCACAATAACTTCGGCGACAAAGTCTCGGATTCACACTAAAAAAAAAAAAAGAAAAAAATTCGCAAGCCAAGACGTCAACTTAGTGACGAAAAGAACTGTCGTATTCTCAACTGAGAAAAGAAATATTTTTTTCCCGATAATACAGTTTGCTCAAATAGGTCACGAATTGCAAATTTGTAGGACCCCCCCCTCTACAGTATTTAGGCATTGTGTAAACTTTTTGCGAAGATGGAGGAATGCAAAAATATATTCCGGGAATTCTTTAAGTTCCAGTCGGAACAACAGATGACAATATTAGAGCAACAAAAAACATTCCAGATGCAGCTACAGGAGGAAACTTTCAATAGACAAATGCAATTCCAACAAAAAATGGAACAGATGCATAGGGAGTTTCAAAACAAAATTCTGGAAATAACTGAGAAGAGGAAAGAGAAAAATCTACAAAATGATTCTTTCCCAGAGAATACAATATGGAATTCAATTGAAATATTCACGTACAGTCCAGATGAAGAGATAACTTTTGAGGAGTATTATAAAAAATATACGGACGTGTATAACGAGGACTGCCACTCGTGGTCTGAAGGAAAGAAGGTTAGGCTTCTTTTAAGCAAATTAGGAACTGCTGAGCATAACAAATTGGTAAACTACATTTTACCGAAAAAAAACTAGCGAGTTGACATTTACCGAGGCGGTAAATATATTAAGTGAATTATTTAGTAAAAAGACATCTCTGTTTCACAAGAGGTGGAAATGTTTGAATCTGATGAAAGATGACGAACAAGACTATATAACGTACGCAGCCAATGTGAATAAGCATTGTGAAGAATTCAAGCTGACAGAGTTAAGCGCTGACAATTTGAGTGCTTGGTGTTTGTTCAGGGCTGGTATCGGAAAGAGACGCGGAGTTGAGAAAATTAGTACTGACAAAATTGGAAAGCGATCCAAGTATTACGGTACAGAAATTGGCAGAAGACTGCACAAGATATGTTAGCGTAAAGAAAGATTCAAAAAAAATAGAACAGCCTGGCGTTTCGCATGTAAGGAAAATACGCTGCAAAGAAGAAAGTCAGTCTATATAAAGAATTCTAAAATTGCGGATTATCAAACAAAAAGAGAAATACCAGAGAAAAATAAACAAAAATTCCCGAAGTTTTGCTTGCGGTAAACTACACTGGTACAAATATTGTGATTTTAGGAATAAAAAATGTTTCAACTGTAAAAAAGTGGGTCATAAAAAGCACGCATTGCAGGTCAAAAAAAAAAAGACAATAAAATAAGAAAATTAAAGTCCAACGAGGTAAAAGATGGAATAACCAGAAAATTTGTTACCGTCGAAATAAGTAATAAAAAAATAAAAAATGCAACTTGACACTGGTTCGGATCTATCTATCATAAATTTGCATACGTGGAAGAAGTTGGGAAACCAACTTTAATGAAGACAAATAAAATCGCGAGGTCAGTGACGGGAGAAAAATACAATTTATTGGGGAATTTGTTACAAACGTCACGTTAAATAAAATAAAAACGCGAAAAGCTAAACTATTTGTCATAGAAAATACCACGAACTTACTTGGTACGAATTGGATAACAGAATTCCAATTATGGGATCTACCGATAAATTCCTTCTGTTACAAGGTAGAAAGTTTAAACACCAAAGCCCAAAAATTAATAAAGAAACTTAAGGAAACATTTCCTACTGTTTTTTCTCCAGGGTTGGGAACGTGTACCAAGATGGAGGCAAAATTCCAGCTAAAAGAAAACGCTCAGGCGGTATTCAAAAAGAAAAGGAATGTGCCGTTTGCCTCAATTGAACAGATAGATAAAGAATTGGACAGATTAGAGAAAACCGGTGTACTTAAAAAAGTTGAGTATAGTGAATGGGCAACACCGACGGTATACGTGAAAAAAAGTCTAAAGAAATTCGTGTTTGTGCTGATTTCTCGACGGGTTTAAACGCGGCACTCAAAGACTATAATTATCCTCTACCAACAGCGGAAGAAATATTTGCGAAGCTTAATGGAGGCACAATATTTTCGAAGATAGACCTCAGCGACGCATATTTGCAAATACCGGTAGAAAAAGAAACGTCAAAACTTTTGTGTATAAACACACATCGGGGTCTGTATAAATTTAACAGACTACCTTTTGGGATTAATGTCGCGCCTGCCATTTTCCAACAAGTAATGGATTCGATGTTGGGTGGTCTAGATTTTGCTGTAGAGTATCTGGACGACATCCTCATGAGAAGTACAAGTATAGCAGAACACGTGGAACATGTAAATGCAGTAGTTTCAAGAATACAGGATTTTGGATTTAAACTCAAGGAAAGCAAATGCGAGTTTTTTATGGAGAAAGTAAAATATCTGGGGCAGATCATCGATAAGAATGGTAGAAGGCCAGACCCAGAGCGAGCAGCGGCTATAGAAGACATGCCGGCTCCGAATGATATTACCACATTACAAAGTTTTTTGGGATTAGCTAATTATTACCAAATATACATCCCTAAAATGTATGATCTGCAGGCACCATTAAATGAACTACTGAAGAAAGGAAAACCCTGGAAATGGACTAATGAATGCCAGAAAGCATTTGAAAAGATAAAGGAAGTGTTAACTTCGGAATTATTTTTAACCCATTACAACCCGGATTTAGAGATCATAGTAGCTTGCGACGCAAGTGCGTATGGAGTAGGAGCATGTATCTTACACAGAATGACAGATGGTCAAGTAAAACCAATTGCTCATGCTTCTAGAGCACTACTTCCGGCTGAGAAGAATTACTCTCAGATAGAGAAAGAGGCGCTAGGAATAATATTTGCAGTAGCAAAATTTTCACCGTTTTCTCCACGGTCGACATTTTAAGCTACAAACCGATCATAAGCCTCTAATTTCGATTTTGGATCGAAAAAAAGGGTTTGCCGACGCATACAGCC
This sequence comes from Acanthosepion pharaonis, assembly GCA_903632075.3. NCBI lineage: Eukaryota > Metazoa > Mollusca > Cephalopoda > Sepiida > Sepiidae > Acanthosepion > Acanthosepion pharaonis. The sequence continues at coordinate 481,669 of CAHIKZ030000336.1, read as the reverse complement.
AACCGACTACAGAGATGGGTACAATACTGCTAAATTATAACTTCAGCATGGAGTACATACCATCAAATAAATTTGGCTACGCTGATGGTATGTCCAGGTTAATTCCTAAAATGAGCGAACCATTAGAAGACACGGTAATTGACTCACTGAAGTCAGAAGAAGAGCTGAAATTTACTGTGTGTAATGTAGTTCGGGAACTTCCGGTAACTCTAGAAAAAAATAAAAGAAGCTACCAGGGACAAGTATATCTTGAAAATAAAAGGAAAAAAAGCCGAGATGGACCAGTTCACAACAAATGTTTTTTCGCTTTGTGATACAGTATTGTTATACAGAGAACGTGTGCTGATTCCATACACTGCAAAAGCAAATACTAAAGGATTTTCATACTGGTCATCCGGGCAGCACTAGGATGAAGAGCCAAATGCGAAGTTTTGTATATTGGCCGAATACGGACAGGGACATTGAGAACGCAGTGGCAAAATGTAAAGGCTGTGCTTTAGCTGCAAAGGCACCCCCAATAAAATTTAACCCCTCGCCAAAAACAGACCTACCATGCTCTAGGTTACATGTGGATTTTGCAGGTCCACTGAATGGATACCATTACATCATAGTAGTGGATAGTTTCTCGAAATGGCCTGAGATACAAAGGATAAGAAAACCGACGACGCAAAGTACTAAAAACTTCCTGCTGGAATTGTTTGCAAGGTTTGGTGTAGTAGACACAATTGTGACGGACAACGGAAGTCAGTTTACGTCGAAACAATTTAAAGATTTCTGCAAGGAATACAACGTCGAACATGTTACCACAGCTCCATATCACCCAAGATCAAACGGGTTAGCTGAAAAAATTTGTGGACACCCTAAAAGAGCTCTAAAGAAAGCTAGGGAAATACCTGCAGATGAAGCCCTACAGAAGTTTCTACAGGTATACAGAATTACCCCAAATAACGGAACACCAGCCTCACAATCGCCAGCCGAGGTGATGTTTGCACGTCGGTAAGATCTGTCTTCGACAAATTATTACCAAAAAAGCCAGGTAGAGAAAAATTTATTCAAGTAAAAAAATACAATCCTGGTGAAAAAGTATACTTTAAGGTCTATAAACAGAATAAATCATTCTGGGAGATTGGAAAAATAGAAAAGCGGATTGGCAATATGATGTACTTGGTGAAAGGCGAAAAATTCACGTGCAGACGGCACATTAACCAGATCAGACGACGCTCTTCAGACGTGGTTGACAGCGGTCCCGCAGAAGAAACGCCGATGGAGGTGATTTTCAATACGTTTGATCTAACAACGCCTGCAACGATTTTACCTGAGGTACGCTGATCCAGGAGAAAAAGAAAGGCAACTGATCATTTAAAAGTGGATCCAAAACGTAGGAGATACGCTACGATGTTGCTAAAAAAAATTTTTTTTTTGTTGTTTTTTCTTCATATCTCCTGTAAAAAATAAAGAAAGAAAACTATTTTACTCCTACGGAGTAAAGTTTTAGGAGGGGGTGTTATGGTGAAACACACCTATTCTATAGTTAATAGACTCTCCCACCTAATATAAGTAGGAGTAGTAAGAGAAACGAAACTCAGTCGATGTCGGACAACAGTAGTCGACAGTTAGTCGAATACGAAAGTTAAAAGCAAATTATGTTCATCTGTCTCGTACAAGATTAAGTTGGATGAAAACAAAAATATTTTTAACAACAAATATTTGGCTTGTTTAAATAAAGCCTAAGAAAGAAAAGAATAAAATAAACTTCAGGGAATGAGATAATTAGGATCCATGTCATGTCGTGGGAGACCGAAGATGTATATTTAGACACAGACGCTTTACTAAACTCACTATTTGTTCTAAATAATCGATTTTTACGAAATAGTTTAAAACTTTGAAAAAAATATGGGCAATAGGATTATTTTTACAATACTGAAGATTCAGTCAAAGGTGAACGAAAATAAATTCGAAGACATCTCTCCAAAGATCAATATTAATCAAAATATTGAAGATATCTGCTCTTTCTATCTGTATATATATATATATATATATATATATATATATATATGTGTGTGTGTGTGTGTGTGTGTGTGTGTGTGTGTGTGTGTCTATATACACGCACACACACACATATATATATATATATATATATATATATATATATATATATATATATATATATATATATATATTTAGTTGGATTGATGTGAAAAAATTGACCCTGGTTTTCACGCTGTTTGCGATATTCACCCAAACTGATTAACTTTTAAATTTTGGATTTATATATGGTTGCGTATTTTGGTGTTATTTTTTATGGTAGTGGGAGGAAAAATTGTTGTCATACTTACACAAACATACATACAGACACGTTCACTCATTGACGTACGCAGATATACATACACGCACGCTCACTCATTGGTGCTCACACAAGCATAAACATATGTGAAAAGTATATATATATATATATATATATATATATATGATATAAATATAGTTTTAAGATATGCTATATTTATGGATTAAATTGCTTAATATTATATCAGGGACAGAGCGGCTTAAACGCAATCTTTATGCTTAAAGACTGTGTCTAAACATGAAACAGAATTTTGCCGCTCTTATATATATATATATATATATATATATATATATATATATAAGTTTCAGATTAATTAACTCAAAAATAGGGGATACAAAAATAGCACTATTCAATTTAAAAACCCTGTTAATTGCAACCATAATAAGAAAAGAAGATCTAGAAAGATCATTTGGTTCACTCCCCCTTTCAATAAGTTAAAACTAAATTAGGGCGTATATTTCTCATACCCTTAAATTAAACCTCATCAAAAAACATTTCCCCAACCCTGAAACTGTAACAATGTTTCCCCCTAGTGTAGGATCGTTAATTAATCTGAAACTTTTAAAACCATTTATTTTATCTTCAACATCATCACTTGATAAGACACCGAGTGTGTTGAAACAAAATGGCTATTTTTGTAGTGATTTTATAACATACTTATGTTATAATTTTTTTATAAATAATAATTATATCTGCTCTACTTTGTATTGAGCACTCTTTTAAGAATAGTAATTGTTGGTTATTGGAATTCATTCCGTATATACCAATTATATACTTGGTATATATATATATATATATTGACATAATACGTTCTCAAATAACTGTACACATATCAAACTACTATACAGGAATCAAATGCATTCTAAATATGAGCAGTAGGAAGAAATTCTAAAAAGACTCATAAATACTAAAATCTCCCCCCCATCCAAGTAAAAAAATAAAATTAATTATATACTGTACTAAATTTAATACAACCAACCTAGTAGTCCAAAACAATTCTTCGCTGTCAACTAACGCCTTACAAAAACCAACATCGTATATCAGTTTAAATGTCCTTTGGGTGATTGCATCTCTGATAAAAAATGTTAATACGCATGTTGGTTTTACAACAACGACGATAGCGAGAAGGCTTAGGTTTCACTTGAACAATTAAAGAGACAATCATATCCACATTCACAGTTTAGATAGATAGTCAAAAATACATCAGTGCTTCATTAAAATAATATTAAGCAAAAACTTTAAATTTTGACAGTTCTTTATATAAGAGAATTTTGTCCGAAAAGAAATGAAGTCAACTACAAGTATAGCAACAAAGTTCTTAAATATTTGTAGCAGAAAAGTGTTATATAAAAATACTAAATTAAAATGCTACAATTAAAAGATCTTTTTAAAATATCACATAAGCTACCTCTATTGCATAGCAATGAAAAATATTTTGAATTTATGGTGTTAATGCATAACATATCCATAGATATGCAACCCCTGAAAATGGTCTGAGATGAGATTGAAAGTACTTGGGAAAATAAAAATTATTTGAAAGAAAATTTTGGAATTTCCCTTAATCAATTTTCTACAGCCACCAAAAAATTAAGTCGTGGACTTGAAAGGATTAAAACTAAAATAGATATAATACGTCTAAATTATTTAACCAAACATGGTTGAATGAAAATATTCTGCCTGAATATATATATATATATATATATATATATATATATATATCGTTCAAACATACTTTTCTGACTTTTGATGATTATGGATAATGCCCATTTGCTTCCCGTATCAATAAATCTCAAACCGTGTCAGGGATCTGTTTAATCGGCTAACGTTAGCGATAGTCTCTCGAAATTGCCGGTGACTGAAGCAGGTGCGATATGCGCATTAATTACTTGTTATAGACGCAGGCAAGATGCCACTTAATGCAAATTAAACCCGAGTCGGAAGGTGACAGAGAGAAGAAAAATGTTGGCTTTCAACACTTCACTGTGAATGTTGGGGGGGTGGGGTAGACAGCATTTCAATATCCACCCACCCAGCTGGAGAACAAGAGGTAAAGAAGTGTATTTAATGCATGTATCAATACTAAAAGTCTTTCCTGGAAAAATAGGCTATATTGTTTTTTTCTTGGGTTCTATTTAGAAAAGAAAATCAGACAAAATTTAAAGATGATGTCTGCAAAAAAAAAGGCTTGTCAAAAAGGATAGTTTTCGCTTGACTTTGCTGTTATTGCAACTGCATTCACTCCCTCTCTAGTGTTTATTGTTATAAAATGAGTTTTTATTTTAATTGTAATCAAGCCTAAATGCATGAAAGTGAATTTATACATTTTCTTTGTTCTTGAGAATTGACAAAAAAATAATCAACACTATTTATTTATTATTTAGCAGAACCTATCTCTCTCCCTTTTATTGTAAGTTTACTTCTCTCTCTCTCTCTCTCTCTCTCCTCTGTTTTATTCACGCTCTCTCCCATAGATCCATTTCTCTCTTTCATTGCCTCTTTCTTTCATTGTTTCTCTCTCTCTCTCTCTCTCTCTCGTTGTTTCTTTCCTCCTTGTCTCTTTCTTTCCCTCTCTCAGATATCTCCCCCTTTCACTCCCCCATTGTCTATTTCTCCTTTTCTCTCTCACATTGCTTCTCTCTTTCAGTCGATGTCATTGTCTTTTACGTCCATTGTCTCTCTCGCCAGTCGCTCTCACTATTGTCTCTCTGATCATTGTTTCTCTCTCAGTGTCTCTATCTCTCATTGTCTCTCTGTTTCTTTTTCTCTCGTCTCTTTCTTTCTCACTTTATTGTCTCTCACTCGCACAATGACCCTCTCTTTCTTTGTCATTGTCTCTACAAGTGTTGCTCCCATTCTCTTTATTGTCTCTTTTGCTCGTTATTTCTCTCATTGTCTCACTGACGCTTTAGCTCCCTAATCGTTTTCTCTCTCTTTCACACACACACACACACACACACATTACCTTCCTTTTAGTCCCTCTATTTCTCGCTCTTATTGCTTCTCTTTCTCGCTGTCCCTTTCTTTCCTTCTCTCTCATTTCCTATCTCTCTCTTTTCCCTTCTCCCGCCCATTGTCACCCTCTCAATATCTCTCTGAAGTCATCTCCCTCTTTCTTCTTGTCATTGATTCCCTCATATTGTTTCTCTTTTTCTCTTCGTCTCATTGTCGCTGTCGCCCATTCTCTCTCTCTCTCTCTCTCTCTCTCTCTCTCTCTCTCTCTCTCTCTCTCTCCCATGGATTGTTTCTTTCTATTTCTCACGCATTGCCTCTTTCCCATTGCCTTTCTCTCTCTCCTGGGGAGAGTCTCCCCCACCCAGTGCCTCTCTTTTCCGCCTCTCGCTCTCCTCTTGTCTATATTTCTCTCGCACGTCCTCGTGTTAATAAACCTAATGAAAGTAAACTTTCAAATATCACTATAAATACAATTATTGTACCAACCAAATACAAAAATGGTAGTTTTCAAACGAAGGTCAAATGTTCAACTACTAATAGACGACACGATTATAAATCTTCTCTCTCTTCCTCACAATCTTCATGCAGATAATTATGTTACCAGTGCCATAAAAATATCGACATATTTTCTTAGGTCCGCCACTAAAACACTTGATGACCAGAAAATGGCAAGTGATCTCTCCTCCGATCTAGCTCTAACATCTCAGTGACGGGGAAAACTAGCTGGTTACATTCACTGCTTCTAAAATGAAACTAGTTACATTCTATCATCGCCGATCGAGCCCCGAACTACCACCAGTCACGATTATTGAATGTCCCCCTTGCCTTGAACGTCTATTGGGTCTTAAACTCACCCAAGGCCACAAGTGGAACGCATCTAAAAACGCAGAAAAAATGTTTGGTTCCCTGTGCCGTTCCAGTAAGTATCTGACTCCTCCTGTTATCCCCTGCCTTCACAAAAAGCCAGACGAAGTCTGAATTGGAGTACTTCTGTCATATTTGGGCGGGAGATTCCCAGTCCTCACTTTCCAATCTCGATAGTGTCCAAAAGCGTCTCTGCGTCCTTGCCGGTGAAAAATTATTTTTCCACACTGCAACCGACTTTCACAGACAAGATTTGGTAAGCCTCTCACTGCTTTATCGCTACTTCCATGGAAAATGCTCGGATAAAGTGCATTTCTTTGTTCTGCCAGTTCTAACCTTCACGGCGAGGGTCAACCACACCACAGTTATTGTAACAATTCATTCTTCTTCCGTCCGTATTTCTCTGGTGAGAAGTATGTGCCAGCTTCCTTCAATGAACCACTGCTCTGTGGAACTGACTACCAAGAGGATGTTTACCCGACCGCTACCTGTTCAAATCTAGGGTAAACAGTTATCTTCCCCAACAATCCACATAAACCGTGCCTCTTACTCTGTAACCCTCTACGTCCAATGTCCCCCGGGCCTTGTACAGAGTGAACATCACTGTAAAATGGCTATTATTATTATTTTAGATCTTCACACCTGGTCTTTAAATACATAAATGCACCTGGGTATTTCATATATATATATATATATATATATATATATATATATATATATATAAATATATATATATATATATATATATATTAAGATACCATTATATAAATGATCATTTTCATCTTGTAAAATAAAATTTACATGATTTTTCAAACAATCAATGGATGATAAATTATTGAAATAAAAATTCACAGACAGAGGGAGGAAAGAAAGGAAGAAAAAGTGAAAAAAAAGAAGATGAAGAATAGAAAGGTGTGGAAGGTAGCAAAGGAAACAGGAAGTGATGTAAGTCTTGATATGAGTGGTGGTCAGAGGAGTGGGAAGAGAAAGAGAAGGAAAGGAGAGAAGAGATGACCCATTTAATATAGCCAGTAGTAATCAGACAGTAGATAGACTGAACTAACCAAAAGTAAATTAATGAAAAAAACAAATAATGTAAAATAATAAGACATAAAACCAAAAATATGAAAGAGAGATAATTCAGAATATAAGAATATCAAATTGACCAATATATAGGAAAGAATATTAAGAGTAATATTAAAAAAATAAATCTAAATATCTTAGGATGACCATTTCCAAATCAGCATATATCAAATTTAACTTATATTAATTAATACCCATCTACAAGGAAAAAAATTATATTTGAAATTAAATATATAAAATAAAAAAAAATTAAAATTAGACAAAAATGGAAAGCGTCTTTAGAATAAGGGAATTAAAAGGGTCTTTAAAATCGACAGAAAATACTATTTAAAAATAACTAATATATGAATATATTAATTAATTAATTAATAGCAACAAAAAATTTAAATAAATAAAAAATATTACAAAAATCCTTAAATTAAATTATTAAATACAAATTAAATACAAAATCAAAAAACAATATATATATATATATATATATATATATATATATATATATCAGTAAAATACTCTTCAATACTACATTTCAATATTATATATTAGCATATGCACTACATATTAAATATGAAAAGCCTCATAATATTAAAAAATATCTACATAATTAACTTAGACATATTATTTGTTTGAGTATAAATATAGAGAAAATATAAACCAATATATATATATAAACCAATTTATGAAATCGAGCATATAAAAAACATAATTATGTATTATTACATAATAATAAATTAACTCAAAAGATATATTAAGGTATATTATTATTAATATATAATACTGTAGTGAAAATATAATACCTATATGTAAAGGATAATTAAAGATAATTCAATAAAGATACCTTAAGGTAAGAAAAATGAAAAGATAATGCCAATAAGAGTAATATTAAAGATATTATTGATAGTAACCAAAAATTAATAGTAATTTAGTGATAGAGAAAAAATATTTCTATGAATTGTAACAAAAGAGAAATTTGTGAAGGATATATAAAAAAGGAGGAGAAGCGGAATACACACTGTAATTGTCAAAGATAAGATATTTTTGGTAAATTGTAAAAAAAGAGAAATTTGGGAAGGATATATAAAAACAAGCGGATAAGTGGAATATACAGTGTAATTGTCAAAGGTAACAGTTCGTATACTTATTAAAGGAAAACTGTTTACTCAAGTTCGGTCAGGACTGAAGAGAAGCAAGAATACACAGGTAATTTCTAAAAGATGACAATTCATGCAAGTTCGTGAAGAGTCTAGATAAGTTTTAACCTACTCCGATGATTAGTTCATTCCTTCGGTTTAACAGTATATCTGGATTTCTAAATTTAATAATTCTAATTTTCTCTTATCGGCAAAGAGTGCATCTACCTTTAAAACTACTAGGAGCGTGAGCAAACCCTATAATTTTCCAATCAATCTGAAGGTCCAATTCTTTCTCACTCAATTTCCAAAATGTTTTGGAAAGTGTGGTTTAGAATTTCAATTTGGGGTTGGAAAATGAGTGCTAATAGGTATACAGACGTTGGTTCCATTCACCCGCAGAAATTTAAATATAAATATTGTGGTTGTTCTTACTCTCTTTAGGGTAAATAGTTGCATGGTAAATTACATTACAGACTCTGGATTTTCCTTCTACTGGACAGAGTTCATCATTTCTACAGTTACATGGCGTATTCATATTAGGTGAATTGTTGATGCCATAGAATTTATTAAGAACAACTTTATTATGGGAATCAATAATACATATTATTGGTACAAGAATAACTTATTTTAATCGTTGTTCTCTTGAAGGATCGACTTAGCGGGTGGTTATTTTTTTAAATGTTTGTTTATAAGTTTTAAGAACACTTGTCCGATGTTAATTTTGAATAACCTGCAGAAAGGGGAGGGTTGAACCATATTATATTTCTTTTTCTGTTTCTACGCTTGTTATTATTATTATTATTATTATTATTATTATTATTATTTACGTTGGCCTTACTTATAGGGCTCAAGTACAAAAGTTTATTTTAAAACCACTTTTTGGGAGTGCCCTATTGTACAATCCTTTGTTTTTATTAAAGATATACTTGAAGACATTTTATGTTTATACATTCTTTTTATAGATACAAATATTTAAGTAAATGCTCTGTTTATAATAAACAATATTAAACAACATTTATTAGAGAAAAGTTTGCTAATCCTAGTTCCAACGATGAGCGGTATCTGCCTTAATATATATATATATATATATATATATATATATATATATATAGTAAAGATAACAAATCCGCTAGTATATAATCCAAGTGGATCCTAATAATATCAAATATTAAAACTGATCCACAAAAAGAGCTCAATGTATTTATTATTGCAGAGAAAATAATATAGGTTTAACTTAATTAGCTCCTATATTACCATAATATTCACCCCCTTCTCACTCTTTAAATGTCGAATGTATAATTAATCTAATTTCTATTTCGCCTTATAACCTCGTTACCTATATTAATTATAATCTATAAACTTTCCCCTCCTCTAACATCTCTCCAACTCTCTTTCCATTAATCCCTTACATCTTTTTATCTGTATATTTGAAAGTTATTTTAATCCCCCTTTTATTCCGCTTTTAATCTTAAATTAATATTTCACTCTTTATATAACCCCAAATTAATGTTATAAGGTTAATATTCAGGTTTAATGTTATAAAACTTCTCCACTTTAAAGAAAATATCTTCCACACGCCGATAGTTTTTAATTTTTTTTTTTTTTTTTTGAGTTGGGGTAGCATTCAAGGTTAAATTTCTATTTCTGACACGAACTTAGTCCACACCGGGGTTGATAAGACAGACGACCGATGTCTTCGTCTGCTGAAATAAGCTATTCCACATATGAGGTGATTTTGGCTTTTACACACACACACACACACACACACACACACACACACACACACATATATATATATATATATATATATACATATACATATATATATATATATATATATATATATATGAGTTTTTTAATATAAAAATGCATTATTATACTCATGCGATCAAATATATTTTGTTACGTAAATACTATTAAATATTTTAATTTATAATGATACACGTTTACTCATGGCGTCAATAATAATAACATATTTTATGTCCTTATATGTGAGTCTTACAACTATAGTAGTTTATCTATGCCATTAAAAATGACAACACTTTAAGCACTTATATATGAGTCTAAAATATATAGTAGTTTAGCTACGCCATTAAAAATTACGGCATATTTTAAGTCGTTATATGTGGGTGTTAAAATATAGCGGTTCACCTATGCCATGAAAATTGACGGTATATTTTAAGTCCTTACATTTGAGTCTTAAAAGTATAGTATTTTACCCACACCATTAAAATGACGGAGTACTATAAGCCCTTATATGTGAGTCTAAAAAATATAGAAGTGTACACACGCCATTAAAAATGATGGCATATTTTAAGTCCTTATATTTGAGTCTTAAGGCTATAGTAGTTCCCCACGCTGTCCTTACTATTATTTCACATGTGTTCATTTAAATTTATTTTTCCTATTGTTATTCTTGTTCTCTCGTCTATCATTGATTCGTTTTTTGTTTTTTTTTTTTGTTTTTTTTTTCGTCTCCCTGCTTTGTATACATATCCGAACCGTCCATCATTGATATCGGAAAGATATTGCTTTACTGTGTTCTCACGTCAAGGGAAATAACTCTAGTACAACTAACTTTTCCAGACATAATCACATCTACAGATACCCGTATATTTAGATGTGACATTTAGCATACCTTAAAGAAAATAGTGGAGACTTATATAGCAGACTATCGTTAAATGTTTGAAATGCCATATAAACGCCATCTTTCGAGAGTATGGCGCTGAAGGCAGATGTATTTGACAGGCTTGTAATAGCGGCCATAATTACGAAAATATTTTCAAACCAGACAATATTCTCTAGCAGTTATTCTTTACTCAAATTTAATGTGTAGATATATAAAACCCATAATGTATACACACACACACAGATTCACACACATGTATATATATATATATATATATATATATATATATATATATATATATATATTGCAGTAAAAGAAGATTTAATTATTTTTTACTTAGTTTTTTCCAGCATCCTTACGTTTTTTCGTTTTGTAGAAGCAAAGGAGTAAAAGAATTTTTCATAATTTTCATTATTCCATTCACTTTCGGCCACTTCCTTGGCTATTTTCAATATTTATGATATATTACAAAAAATGAAGACCGCAAACCTTGTTGTCACTAATCAAAATAACCGCATCAAATTTAAACTGGTCATGACAAATATAGTGTACAAATTTCACTGCCCAGTACCACACTGTGTTTCTTGTCGCAAATCATCTACCTATACTGGACATACTAACACATCCTTCAGTAGAAGCCTCACGTGTCACTTATCATATCAAACGTCTTAAAAAGAACATCTATCAACCTAGAATTTACTAGAATCCCTAAGAAAAATTCTGTTTGAAAGCACTAAAATTCTACATAAATCACATTACCGGAAACATGTCGCTATCCGAGAGATCCTGTATAGCAAACATCTTTCTCCCACTATCAACCTCAACTTATTTAACAGTGAAAATGCAGTGTTAAAAGTTTTGTTGTTTTTTTATAAACTGTTTCTGAATCTTCATCAATGACATTCTTGATGCCATCAGTTCCTAACTATGTATTTATGCAGATGACACAACAATGTATTCCTGTCTTAGTAGCAAGTCCGACAACGTAAGCCTGGCAACTGCTCTCGAAGCAGACCTGCAATCTGTGGTTAACTGGGGCAAGAAATGGCTTGAAAAATTTAACTCCTCCAAAACAAAACTACTCTCTATTAATTGTTTTAATTGACCTTTTTGGCGGGGGAGGGGCTTTCCTCGGTATGGCTGATGCTAACCTCCAGAAGAGCAAGACTCTATGCCTTCTTGTGCTCACGTTTTCCAATGACATTAAATGAAGCGACCCTACTAAATCATTTGCTCATTTTGCTACAGCCAGGAAAGTTGGTTCACTGTATCGTGACAGAAAATGTTTCTTGTCAGAATCCATCTTGAACATTTATAAAAATACAATTCGTCCGTGTATTGAATACTGCTGCCATAACTGATCTTTTTCTCCTGTTGTATATATAGATATTCTTAATAAATTTCAAAGAAGGGTCTGTAATCGATCCTGAACAGGCATCTCGAGTTCAATCATTTTCTTACTAAGGTGACATGGCTTCCCTCTCTCTTTTCTACAAATATTTTCATAACAAGTGTTCTGAGGAGCTTTTTTCACTCGTGCCGCGACTAGATTGGCAACTAGGTTTCCACGTTGTATTGTTAAACTTGCTAGATGCCAGCACCACTTCTATTTTAATAGTTTCTTTTCTCGCACTTCTCACCTGTGGACCTTCCGATTTCTTGCTTCTCTTCCACCTACCATCTTCGAAAATTTAAATGTAATGTCAATCACCATTTTCTTCTACCTAACTCTTCCTCACTAAAAGCTTTCTCATTCTCTTTCCTCCTTCTAACCCCTGCGTCCTAGTGGCATCATCGCCTTACTTAGGGTGAAACGATTAATACACACACACACACACACACACACATATATATATATATATATATATATATATATATATATATATATATATATATATATATATATATATATATATATATATATGTGTGTGTGTGTGTGTGTGTGTTTGTGTGGCGGACCGTGTGTTTACGTGTTATTAAATTATGAATACGTGTGTAACTCCTGATAGAATATTAAGCGTTCCACTACCAGAATATGACGGACTCAAGTTGAGTCCAACCGAAGATGTAAAGAAAACCAATAAGACCGATATATAGATACGAACAAGTATATGTATTAAAGGACAAAATTTACAATGGATATAGACATTAACATTTGTGTTTGTGTGTGAACGTAAAGAGTTTGTATTTTGGTGAATGTTCGTACGTACGTGTATGTGTGTATAATGTTCATGACGTTTCCCACAAATGGTAAGACGCAATCTTCTGCGAGAGCTTACATTGTAGAAGTGTTCGCTGAAATGCAAAGTAAAAAGAGAACAAGGCAAGAAATCGCCCGGTATTTATAGTGTAGGGAGAGCGTGCACAATTAGGAAATTAAGGTGGAGTTAACTCCAACATATATATATATATATATATATATATATATATATATATATATATATATATATATATATATATTGTATTTTTATGCCAAACGGTTTTTGTAATTATAGTGCTCAGTATAGTGCTGAGATAGAGAAATAATAATAATAATAATAATAATAATTCTAGTAATAATAATAATAATAATAACTGAACTTCTGAAGTCGCTGAAGAAAACGAGTCAATTTGAATATTGGATAATTACAAAAGTCCGCAATCTTTTGAACTGCGAATTCTCGAATATGTGCCCCCTCAATGCACTGACTGTCGACAGGTAGTACTTTGGTTCCATCTCCAGCAAAATGTGCCTTATTTGCAGATCAAATAATAATACTTAATTTGGAACTATGCGGGAAGCAAGACCTCGAGTGCGTAGAGATACCGTCAATAACCGAGAATAAAAGCTCATGTAGAAGACAAACAATTTAACTGACAAGCGCTTGGAGAGAAATCGCCCTGATATCCCACTTGAGCACAAGAGCAGATAGAAATGGATCTTGATAGACGTTCCGTGTCTTGGGATAAGAATATTATGAAAGCGGAGTGAGCGAAAATACGAGGTACCAAGACCTGGTAGGGCAAATCGGAGAAATATACCATCGTATATAGCAGCTCCCGTTGTACGTTTTATGGTTGTCGTAGTTGGGATTATTTTAATGTATCTTTCTGCCTCACGGAACGCCTTTGGGATACCTGACATCGTTAGGCATTTGCTGGGGTCATCACTGCTTGGAACAACTCATGTGCTGCAGAAAGTGTTGTGTATCTAAACTTCGGGTAATGGAATATTCTGGTGATATAGTTGCATATCTGGGTATATATTTACAGTGATCAAATAGAAGCCGAATTTCTATTTTACTTTGAAGTTAATTTGAAATAAATAAATATTCAGTAATGAAAAGAATGATATTTGATTCATGTAATATTCAGGAAATATTGAACCGAATCAAGAATGTACACTTACAGAAGATAGCAATCCATCAGACTGCTCGTATACTCCAAAGATTTCTCCAATCATGATGAAAATGTGTCACCTCAATACACCTATTGAACACAGGTAGTGTTGTATACCCTTCACTGTTGCGGGGGAATGTTGGTCTCATCTCGTCTGGCCAGTGAATTCTGGTCGTTTTAGTTCAATCCCCTTCTTTTCTTGGTCGGTCTCGCGAAATGTTCTTTGGGTTCAGAGACGACAAGCATCAACAAAGAGAACTTCTAACTTGACTATTATTTTATTAACCACGTAGACGGGTACATTTTCTGTCAAGTGGAGCTTACTAAACCCACTATTTTCTTTGACATGTAACAACCAACTCTCGAAATACCCTTTCCACCTGGGAGAAGGGGGTTTCCATAAATGCAATCTAACACGACCACTTAGCTCGACGGCCTAACAGCAGCTCCCCTAAAACTTTTATCTATAACCAAAATCAAAATCGACTTCCCTACTTTGTCTACCATATGACCTCAAAGGTCAGCCTCAGAGGCTCTGAGCTAAAATACACTGCTACTAAAAAATAAGTCTGAGATTATTATTTTTAATAGTACCTTGGTTCCATCTAGTCAAGAAAAAAGTTTTTTAAATGTTATAAGTATTATCCGACTGCAAAAATTACTCAAAATGTTACAGCTATTGTAGTTAATAATACAAAGACTAAAGATTATCGTTACAATCGTCCAGTTTTTGCCGTGGGCTTTTTGCCTTTAACGGATAGTCAAAAATCAGAGAGGTTTACCGCGCCGTGCTGTGTCACAGTGTTATATTTGTTTGAATCAATATTTTCTGTTAAAGTCGAGGAAGGGCAGTTCCTTTCATCGAGACGATATGCGATGTGAATTTGATTTTGAAGATTTAAAAACTACAAAATGGTTTGAATTCTCCTAGATTGGTTGTCAACCAAGGTTATAGGTTATAAGAGAAGAGACTGTGGGGAAGAGATGGATTATTACGTTTCCCAAGGGTATTAGCATGAAATTAATTTAACGAACTTGACTGGAATTCAAACTCAACTTTCCGATTCCACAGCCGCTAAACATTACTCCACCGTGCCGTCGTTAAAGTAATTTTGTTGAATTTCTTACACCATTCAAATATTTAACCTCATTCCTTTTGTTTATGGAAATTACCAGATTTGTAATTTAAGATATTTTATTTTACCCTTTATAATTGATATTAAGCTTAATCTGGCACAGGGCCATGAGGAGCTTTATTTTCGTTATTATCAAACAAAAAGATACCGACAGTTATTATTTATTATTACCCGTTTAATGTAACTTGTGATATCACGGGTAGAACTTATCAATTCCTCTCCTCCAGGTGCCAGCTTTGTTCCTAATTCTAGATTATAATTATAAATTAAATGCACAAAGACTAAAGCATTATTTTAATTTTGATTAATTCTCGACAAATATTAGAAACAATTTTCCTTCACTAAATTCCCAGATGTTCAGGACTCTTGCAGCCGAATTCAAATATTTACAACTTCAAATTCAACGATACTGCTTCTCATATTAAAATTGATCCATAAAAAGAACTCAATATATTTATTATTACAAAGCAAATAAAAAGTAGTACACAATGGAATCCATAATTACCTAATTATGGGAATAGACCTATTCCCCATATGAGGTAATTTTGGACTTCATTGTGTCCTACTATATATATATATATATGTGTGTGTGTGTGTGTGTATGTGTGTGTGTGTGTGTGTGTGTGTGTGTGTGTGTGTGTGTGTATTATACTTTACAAAACTAAACCTTTGACAAAAAATATTTGTCAAAAAAACGGCTCATTTAAAAAGTGCTCAATACAATATTCAACAACCGGTTTTAGATATAAAAAAAATTTGAAACCCGGACATTTAGGCTACCACGGTTTCCACTAAAAGACTTACTTCCTGATCATACGGTTCTGGTAGAAACTGTGGTAGCGTAAATGTCAATGTTTCCAATTTTATATCCCAAA
Source organism: Acanthosepion pharaonis (assembly GCA_903632075.3). Taxonomy (NCBI): domain Eukaryota; kingdom Metazoa; phylum Mollusca; class Cephalopoda; order Sepiida; family Sepiidae; genus Acanthosepion; species Acanthosepion pharaonis. The sequence continues at coordinate 465,278 of CAHIKZ030000336.1, read as the reverse complement.
TCAATATGCGAAATACGAACGAATTCTATTAGACATACATACACGCACACACGCAATTAAGAATATGCATTATCATCCGAATTTTTCGTTTCAAAGACGTTTGTAACCTGAAATTCACAGGCATCGACTCTGGTAGTTGGGAATAGCTAGAAGACAATCGCAGTAGCTAGTGGCATGCATTCAAAGAGGAGTCAGGAAGGGCAGGGAAATGCAAAAGCAACTGTTCACATGACAAAACAGAAAGCAAAAGGAGCAATATCAGGCTTTTATTTTATATTCCAACTTTTAACAAAAAACGTGACACCGAAATCCGAAGGCACACGGGGATCGCGAAATATGTTTTTCAAAAGCTAAGCAAAGTATTAAGAAACAGGAAAATTTCTTTACAAAGAAAAGATTACTGAACTGCTGTGTAATATCAGTTCTCCGGTATGGCAGTGAATGCTGGAAAATCTCATCACAAAGAAAGAGGATACTGGAGCTAGCATAATTGTCGTTCTACAGAAGGATGCTGAGAATCCCATGAACTGTACATGTGAGCAACGATGAAGTTTTGTAGAAAATTGAAACAATAAGGACACATACTTAGCATCAGAAAGAGACAGTGGGGCACATAATGAGAAAAGAGGGCTTAGAAAATTTAACACTCACAGGATATATTGAATGCAAAAGGCACAGAGGAAAGCAACGTATAACCTACCGAGCTTGTGTAAATGCTTGACAGAACAGATAGGAATGATAGAAAAAGACAAACTTTACTAAGAGCTACAAAGGTCAGGAAATTGTGGAGATCTATGATCACCCACTGTCTTAAAGGGACAAAGTACACAGAAGACGATGTGCGTATGTATGTATTAGATTGTCACACATGAAATGGCGCACTTTATTAGAAAGAAATAAAACTCTTCTGAAATGTTAAATAACTAATTTATTTAGTTAAAACAGGGTACCATGCTGATGAGGGACTGTTCTCCAACGTACCTCTAAATTCTTGATCCCATTTTTAAAAAAATTATCATCCATGGATGTGATGAACAATTCAAATGGTTCGATTACCTCTTCCTTATTGGATAATGTTTTGTTGCGTATGGAAAGCTCAAAATGCTTAAATAAGTGATAATCGGTAAGAGAGAGATCAGGGAAATATGGAGGATGAGGCAAAGTTTTATAATTCAGGCCATGCAGCTTTTGGGCAATTGATTGAGTAGCCCTGAGTTGTCGTGGATCAAATTTGGGACATCCCTATTCACAAGTTTAGGATGTTTCTTTTTCTAATTTTTCATACATACACTCAATTTCTCCATCTTTACGGGGTTGCTGTTACTTTGAGGCCTTAATGAGTAATGAATAACCCCTTAGAAAAACCACCATACAGTAACCATTAACTTTTTAGGGTGCAGTGGAAGTTATAGGTATTGTTTTGGTGATTCACTTGCATCAAAACCATTGGCCTACTCTCTTACTGTGGTCAAAGAGTATCCATTTCACATGGTATGTAATGATTCAATGCAAAAATGGATCTTTTCCTACTTTGTACTCATGCAATAATATTATTTGACATTGTTTAGTAGTAATCATTTTCATTGGGCTTATGAGTAACAAGAAATTGAAGAAAAGATTATCTGGAAAGAAAAAGAGTCTGGAATAAGTCAGGATAAACAAAGGACGTTACTTCATTAGACAACTGGATCAACAACAAACCAAAAAATGCGTCATTTCATGTATGACAACTAATATGATGATACAGTTATTATTTATGTTTAATTAAATTTTATTGAGAAAAACCGTGGAATGAAATGTTGAATTTTTATGCTATATCTTTTCTTCCATCATGATGTTGACTTCTCTTAGCTTAGGGCTTTCGATCCGCACTTTCTACTCATTGCCGTAGATCAACAGTCTACGTAAAATTATGATAAAGCCCAAGAATAAAAATTAAGATGATATTAAGAAAAATGGTTGACAAAAATGTCTTGTTTACTGGAGTAACATATTTTATAAAACGAATCGCTAAATACCATACATTATTATGAAACAACCGAAAAACTTGCTAATCAACTGTAAACATCCTTGTCATCAATAATTTAGTTGCTCTGATAAAAGATAATCGTATACACGAGATTCCGCCTGTTTGGTTACAAAATTATTAGCTATTTATTTAAATAGAAAAAATAGATATTTACAAAACGTATAAAATTGACTTATAAAACTGAAATATTAATAAATACAAAATAAGCTAAATTGTCTTGTTTTCTTCGTTTTAATATTACCTATTTTGTTCATACCTCTGGAATTTTATCTCATTTTAACTTTTACTGCTTGCTGACGTGCAGCTATTTCAGAATTAATTGCAGATGGAAATGAAATGTTCAGTTTTATGAAAAGCTGTAAGGCAAAATGTAAAGGATTTGACAGAAACGAAAAACTAAGAAAAAATGCATGACAAAAATACGCAAAAACTTTCAAAAAAAACACTTTGGGAAAACGTTTGGGGGTCACCCATTGTGTTTCGAAGAATTGCCTAAAAATTGAAGTTTGTGTAGATAGATAGATAGATAGATAGATAGATAGATAGATAGATAGATATCCATAGACTGAGATAGATAGATTAGGCTCAACCAGGCGCACATTTTTATTCATATAAAGGGTTCATATTATTTCATTCTTTAATAGTTAATGTGAAAAAATTGTATGTTGCGTCATTACACTATAATGTTCGCTATCTAATTCAGCCTTTTATATGATTTAACCTCAGTACTTAGCTGTTACAAGTATTTCCAAGACTATAAACCTTCCTGTAGCCGAGCCACATACTTAAACACGGTCTGTTTAGTAGCAGCGGCTGAAGCCTTTCTGCGCTTGACTAGTATGTCATTGCCATACAAACAAAATCGGACGAGTGATTAATGTAAACAATACATGGCGTCAATATGTGAGGGACGCATGGTGAACGTGTTGTTGTATGAGAATGACTTTTTTTTTCTTAGAAATTTCTTTCCAATATTAGGGTGCGTCTTCCAGTCCACAGCGTCTTGTAAGCCGAAAAATACGGTATACAAGACTGGATATCGCAACTCGTGCTGGAACATGAAAAAAGTAATAAGCTTTATTCACTATCAAAAGAAACCGATAAATACGCAAGGAAATTCAAATTAAATCTTGAAAATAGATCTGAAGTAGATACAAGTGACACAGAATCAAACAAGAAAACTGAAACAGGACGAAAAAAAACTCGAGCTAAATAAAATAGAAAAAAGCTGGATCCAAAATCTCCTTCATAGTTTCTTCTCCGAAGCCAAAAATGCTGATGATGATCAATTTGCAAGCTATGAAGTCCCGGATTTAAGGATAAGACTGAAAGGGTTTATACTTTATGCACAGGACCAGAGACTACTAACACGCAATCTAACATAATAGTACGGACCCAAAATATAGGTTCTGTGACCAATACACTGAAAACAGTGATCACATTATCTCAGAATGTTTTATACTCAAACCAAATGAATACTAAAAAACCTCATGACTAGGTAGGTCAATATCTACATCACTACAAAATAAAAAAAAAAACAGCTACAAACTGGCATGAATACCATCCTAAATCTGTAGTTGATGGTACAGGTGGCACCGTCCTCTGGGATGCTACAGATGGTACCCTCCTCTGGGATGCTACAGATGGTACCGTCCTCTGGGATTTTTCTGTCAACATAAATCGAACAATAAATATAAATCGTCCAAACATTATTATGTTTAGTTAAACTGAGCGTACCAAATGATAAAACATCTCTGCAAAGGTTTTTAAAAAACTAAGCAAGTACAAAGATCTGGAAAGAGAAATGAAAAAAAATATGGCACTTAAAACCTAAAACTCTTCCTGTTATGGTTGGTGCTTTGGGTCTGGTAAAGAAAGGAACTCAAGAACAAATTAATAAAATCCCTAGTGCACCATCTCTCCAAGAAATAGTTCTAACAATCACAGACTATATCGATCGAAGACCTTTACTCATTGATTTTTTTAATAGCTGTCTATTGTTTAATTAAGTGGAGACAACAAAAAGAAACATATTCTTCTGTTGCTCTGGGTCAGTGGCATGGGATTATACAACAAACGAAGCTCAAAAAGATGGGTTTGAAATAATAATAATAATAATAAGAAGAAGAAGAAGAAGAAGAAGAAGAAATTATCATTATTATTATTACTTCATTTTTATGGATATTATTATTATTATTATATTTAAAAATAAAAACGTGATAATATTAATCATATATCTATCTATCTATCTATCTATCTATATATATATATATATATATATATATATATATATATATATATATGGAAGACAAAAAGAAAATAAGAAAGAAAGGGGATGGATTTTTTATTTATTAACCTGAAATACTTTTATTATTTAAACGTTATATTTACTGGATGTTTCTACTTGAGTAGACACTCCGTTTATTTATTGAACAGTATATTTATTTATGGACGGTAGACGAAAATAAATATACTGTGTAATAAATAAAACGGTACGTCTATTCAAATACGAGTATACACTAAAAATAACGTTTAAGTAATATATATATATATATATATATATATATATATATATATATATATATATATAAAGTGAACATAGAAGTCAACAGGCGACAGTCTGTTTCATGCTAGATGCAATCGTCAGGCCACGAGTGCTGTTCTTTTTTCTCGGCTATTTATATATATATATATATATATATATATATATATATATACAGGTCAGTGGTGCATTGTGGGCAGTCTATTTTTGGCGGTCATTTTACCGGAAGTCGTTTATTTGTTTATTTATTTATTTGGGTTAAATTATTTTGCTTGTTTTTATTTTTTTTTATTTCTTATCTCATATATTTATTTTTTCATTTTTTAATCGGTGTTTTTATTAACGTAGTAAAAATTTGTTTATATAGCTTATTTAATAGTTTTGTTTTGGTTTGGAAAGATAATTAAAGCTATTCATTCAATTCTGGGGTTGATTGTTGTAGTTTATTCTAACTATTATTTTGGCGGGAACAGTTTTTAATTTGTTTATTACTTCATGTATTTATTTGGATTGATTATCTTTATTTGTTTTTTCTAACGGTTAGTTTATCGGGATTAGTTTATTTATTTATTTGGATGAATATAGGTCAATTTATTTTACTTGTTATTATTTATTTGTTGTACTGTATATTTTCTCTTTTCGGTTTTCGATTTTTAAGTAACGTAGTATTTTTTATCGTTATATAACAGTTAGAGCTATTTTTATATTTTCATAGCTTTTTTTTTTTTCGTCCGATTTTTTGGTTTGATTTTTATAGTCTAACTAATATTTTGGTCATAATGGTTTGCTAATTTGTTTATTATTTACTTTATTTGTTTGGGTTCATTTGGTTTTTTATTCTATTTCGTCTATTCTAACAGGTGTGATTTGGTAATTTGTTTGGGTTAATTAATTTTGCGTATTTTATTGTTATTTTGTTTATTTATTTTTATTTTATTTTATTTTTTCCGTTTTCGATTTTTAAGTAACGTAGTAAAAATTTGTTTTCATGCCTGCATTTTGAGATGATCTCGGATCTTTTATTTAATAATTTATTTTGCCCTGGGAAAGTAATGATAGCTATTTTTCCTCCAAAGTTTGCAAGTTTTGATTGGTTGTTGTATGATCTTTTCCTTATTTTCCAAGATATTTTTGGTTGTGATGTGCGTTTTGTTTTTAATTTCCCAGATATACTTAGAAAACATTGTGCTGTTGTTGTTTACTATTTGTGAAAAGATGTTTTGTTAACATAATTCCTTTTGTTTCCTTCATTTTACTCCTATGTCTTTTTCTTTTATCTGGTGATTTTTTTTTGGCTTGCGTATATTACGCTGTTTTTCCAATTATATTTTTTGGACATTCGTTCTTTACAAACAATTACCGTTTAAGGGACATTCGTTTGCAAAACAACGTATATATCAGTTTTGTTTTTCTTTTTAGTAACAGATTTAATGTTTAGTATAGTGCTTAGAAAAAATATATAGGCAAGAAGTAAGGCATGTAGCAAAACATTTTAAAGTCAAGGAAGGGTATTTTAAGTCAAGTGATAATTGGTGTATGAGTCGTACGATTTATGAATCAAGCAATCGATATATATATATATATATATATATGTGTGTGTGTGTGTGTGTGTGTGTGTGTGTGTGTGTGTGTGTGTGTGTGTGTGTGTGTGTGTATACTGGACACTGGTTTCGTTCTTAACATATAAGAAGTACAATTCTTAGAACCATATAGGATTTAATTCATTTTAGCTTTTGCTTGAAAAATGTTGATGGAATTAATCAATTGATGTGGCTTTTGCTATTTGGTAAATTCCTTTGTTCGCGATTCTCTAGCGACAGTCTTTAAAATCTGAAAACGGATAGCCTTCTTTAAGACCTACAGTTTTCATGCACTTGAAACCATTTTTACTCGTTGTTGTGAGAAAACGGTTGTATACCGATGATAGATTAGACATTTCTGAACGACTTGGACACTATGCATGATGTCCGTAAGAGAGTCAATATTTGATGCTATTTAAGTACATGACTTTAGTTTTCAGCTGAATATTTGGAGCCTATTTATAGGCCTATTAGACTTGAAGTTGCAATATTAATATAATACAGCAAATGAGTAAAAACTTCCCAACCAATATGGAACAATTCTTGTCCGATTACTAAAGAAATATGCAGCATAGTGTAATATTTTGTAGCGCCATTTTATAGAGTCTGGTGAAGGATTGTTTAATATTTATTTAGATTTGTATGATTTATTTGTTTGAATCTATTTTTTAGTCGCTGATCTAAAAAATAATAATAATTTGAGACATTTCTGTACTAGTTGGACGACACGCATAAAATGCATTTGAATGACTAGGACATTTCAGAACATGAGTTCTCAGCTTAATATTTGAGTTTTGTAGATAGATAGATAGATAGATAGATAGATAGATAGATAGATAGATAGAACGGTATTAGATAGATAGATAGATAGATAGATAGATAGATAGATAGATAGATAGATAGATAGATAGATAGATAGATAATGAACAGACACATATAAAGAGGAATAGCATTAGATAGATAGATAGATAGATAGATAGATAGATAAATAAAAATTTGGGTAAATGATCCCGACAGAATTATGCATTAAATGACAATTGAAAAAAAACGTTCATGAAAGTATAATGTTTCTAAAATATATCCGATAATGCATTTCAGCCATTTCGGGCTTCATCAAATCGAAGACGAAAAGGGAATTGCGTGTGTATGTATTTGTGTGTTTATTTAAAATAATGATATCATATATTTTTCCAAGCTGGCTTTGCTCGTGACTAAAAATGAGTGGCATTTTAAAAAATCGTTTAACATTTTATGTTCTTTGTTTTAAGTATCCAAGTTTAAAGATAGAAATCCATCAGAATGAGGAGAAAATATATGAAAGATTTGCTTTTTATCCATGCGTTCTCTATATCGACAATATGTTAACAATTTGGGTTACTGATCCTGACAGAGTTATACATTAAATGATATTTATTAATGTTTCGAAAAATAGATAGATAGATAGATAGATAGATAGATAGATAGATAGATACTCAAAAGCGAAGTACAAAGTGGGTTTAATTGAGGGTGAATTTGTTACCATTTTACTCTAAGTAAGGCGATAATGCTACTAAGACGCAAAAGGTTACAAGTAGTTAAAGAAAAAAGAAAACTTTAGTGAGGTGAAAAGACAATAAAAAAACAGAATTCAGGAAGACAAGATGGCAATTGGCGTTACTTTTAAATGTTTAAAGATTGTAGGTGGCTGAGAAGCAAGAAATCGAAAGGGAATTCCACAGGAGAGAAGTCCGAGAAAAGAAAACCTTAGAACAGACCTGATGGTTGCATCTAGCTTATAGTAAAACGGTGAAACCTAGTTGCCACTCTAATAACACGCTTGAATTTATGCAGTCGAAGCACTAAGTCATCAGAACAATTGCTATGACAATATTTATAGAAAAGATAGAGAGAAGCCACTTCATGTCTGTGAGAAAGCGAACGACACCGTGATGTTTAGGAAGCGAGTAAATCAACCTCGATAATTTCATTGTTTATTTATAACTTTATCTATCATTTTCCAAAAAATGTCTTTCTTTCATCCATTTTTTCATTTTGTTTTTGTCTATTTCAGTGTACTGTCCGAATCCAGGCAAATTACCTAACGGGAAGATTCACAAGAAGGGCCAAGTCGGGAAATTCGAATTCAAATCGTACATTGTGACTATCAGGCATGGCGATCGACTTTTGTACGAATGTGACCGGGGTTTTGAACTCGACGGCGCAAGTGGAGCTACTTGCGTGGACGGTGAATGGAGCCCCATCGAAAAACCGACTTGCAAACGAGGCCAACATCCCATTCTGCATAAACTATGGAAACCTCTCGAAGAACAAGGCCATGCTAACCATTACTACTTCTAAAAGGAGATAACCCTTCTCAACTTCTGAAACCCTCTTGTTAAACCTCGCAGAAAGAAAAGAACTACCTTTCCAATATAATTTGGAAAACATACGGTAGCCATTATTATAAGTATAATTATTTACTAACCACCAGACGAAAACGAAGAACCGAAAAATGTCTAACTCTAACCACTGCAATAATCTATGTTGGTGTGTGAGCGTATTTGTAATGTGTACATTATGTATACGTGTGGTTTGTGTACTTGCATATGTGAACGTGTGTACATAACAAAGAAAAGGAAGATGGTAGCAGAAACTAAAAGAGGGTTTACTTTTTTTTGTAAGGAAACTAATTGATACTTTCGGGAAATGACATTGAAAGAGACCCGGATATTTAAATTCGTAGACGGCCGAATGAAGCCATTGTGAAAAATGATATATAGCAACGTATTTTGAAAACGGGAAGTAACAATAGTCCATGCTGCTGACTTCAAATATTAGTGACGTATTTTCCAAGTTAATGAAATTTAAGGTTAAAATTAAAAATAAGAAAAAGAAAGAAACCTTGGAGGAAAATACACTGAAAGTCACATGTTAAAAGCAACAGCAAATAAAAATGGACAATTTCTGTCTGAATTTCTCGGATGAGGAGTTATCATCATTTACACTATTTACATTCAGACTATTGTCCTCATCTTTGTTGTTGCTATCAACGTTTCCGTTGTTGTGCTCCCCACCCTTCCTCAGGTGTATATCGAACCTAGAAACCTACAGAGAATTCAGAAATGAGCCTTTTATTTAATCTATGTTCTCGTTCCACTGCCCACGTCTCGTTTTGATGTCTCGTTTAGTTCTTATTTTTAGTACTGCTCACTTATAGCTCGCCATTTTTTCACCAAATTCACGAACCGACGATTTAATCCATTAACTGTTGTCTCATTGGTTCGTGAATTTGGTAACATAGTAATTGTGAGTTCAATCCCTGAGAAGGGCAATATGTTCTTGGACTCAGTGCAAACAGGGCCAGTAATAACTGAGCAGTATTACAAATTAGAACTAGATAAGATATCCCTAGACATGTGCAGTGGAACGAGAACAGTCTAATCCCATAGATTAAATAAAAGGTTCAGCTTGATATTCCCTGCAGATTACCCTGATCGATATATACCTGACGAAGACCGGAAGGCACAGCTACCGAAACGTTGTAATAACAACAACAAAGATCAGGACAATAGTCCGAATGTAAATAGTGTAAATAAAAATGACTGTTAGATTTCAGTAAGTTCTGGTTCTTCGCTTTAGAATAGCGTTTCATTTCGTTTATTGGTTTGTTTTCAGTTCTCTTTCGAATTTCCTTTCAAATTACAAAATGGATGAGGCAGACGATTCAATTTTTTTGTCACCAGACATAATAGATACTTAGAAACCTTTATTTTGTTTTAATTTTCCTCTCCCTTTTTTCTTACTTGATTTTCAATTTTCCTTCTCCCTATATATCTCCCTCATTTTGTCATATTAGCTAATATAATATCGACGAATAATATACGTTGAAAGAAAAAAGTAAAAGATCTTTTTTTAAATACCCAAAAGATTTTCCGGGACCAAAAGGAATTAACAGAACGTGTTTAACCGATGGACTACCTTCAACCGGAAACAGGTTTAAAGATGAATCCATGTTTTTACACATACATACCAAAGAATGAGTAGATATAAGCGTGTGTGTGACCTGCTCGCATGTGCGAATGCGTGTGAGTGTTCATGGATGATCATTAAAAAAAATATGTAAAACAAATGAGGTATATGCCGAGTGA